>BQKN01039328.1:1471-18182 GCA_022839385.1 Asparagus kiusianus | reverse complement strand
CTTGACTGAGTTTGTTGCTTTTGATCATGCTACCTTGACTGAGTTTGATGCTTTTGCCTGGAGGGTTGCTGGGTTTGTTGCTTCTGATCGTGCTACCTTGACTGAGCCTTTGTTGACTGAGTTCCAGATTGTTTACAGTGTCCTGTGCACTTCTCGTGGTGTACGTGGCACATCATTGTTAATTTCATTGCCTGGAGGGTTGCTGATTGCATTATATCTGATTTACTATGTTTTTCCCCTTATATACCATGTTTTTGTTTAATGAACCTAACATAAATATGTTTCCTTTCAGTGCAAAATGGTATATTCTGGTTTTTCCTCTTCAAGTGTCCTGTGCACTTCTCATGCGTCCATAGGTGCGGGAGATCTGTGGTGGTTGTGTGTTTGCATTGGGGGGTGCATGTGGTCGTGTGATTGTGCATGTGGGCATTTGTATTTGTGCGCGCACGAGTGTATGCATGAATGTGTGTGCTTGTGGCTGTTATGTGTTGGTGTTCAGGTGCGTGGGTATGTGTAAATTATCTGTGCATGGATGTGTTGTGTGCGTGTGTGTGCTGTGAATTTTGATTTCATGCTGTATTGCATGGACAGTTTGACTTGTGCCAGTTGCTCAGCATTCCTTAATCTGCTATTCAAGTTGACTGGAAGCAGAATTTGGCAATTAGCATACTGAATCTTGCGCCAGTGTTCTTTCTGAATCTTCTGCAGCTGCTGGATAGGTGGAGCCTTTCAATATGGTATGATGGGAAATTTATGCAGTTCAGAGGCCTCTGTTTCAATATGGATATCAGGAGTGGCTAACTGACAATTCTCTTGCAGCATTTATATTCTGAAATTTATTTTCCATATTTAAGGTTGTCTCTTTTTATCCCTCTTAGTTTTGATATGAAAATGCATAGTCATATTGTGTTTGCTTCCTTTCTTGCATACAAAAGCATACAAAATCAGATTCTAAATTTTGACACACTAGATTTTTGCATACAAATGATTTTGCATACAAAAGCATTACTGACACACTAGATTTTGACACTAAATTTGTACTAAAAATGATACTTGATGGTCATATTTTGTATAAACTGAATATGAGCTTGGGTTCTTTTGCAGGTTTATATAAATATGGATGGATATGATACTTGATAGCAACCTACATTGCACGATACTTCTTGGTATGGCTATTTTGTATTGTTCAATTTGGGCAATGATGATGGTCATATTATGAGAATGCAATCTACAATGTTTTGCTTTGTTTAGGTGGGGCAATCTAGGATGAGAATGCAACCTACATTGTATTTAAAATGTTAGGTGAGGCAATCCATTCATGTGATTGCAACCTACATTGCAACATCATTGTTAGATGAGGCAATCCATGTATTCAATTTTAATATCTATATCTGAGCCCCTACCTTGGTCCTATTATGAGTTTTCTAATGGTTGCTTGTCTGAGCCTTGGTTATTTGAGTTATAGCTTGTTACTGAGTTTGTTGCTTTTGATCATGCTACCTTGACTGAGTTTGTTGATTTTGCTTGGAGGGTTGCTGGGTTTGTTGCTTTTGATCATGCTACCTTGACTGAGCCTTTGTTGTTTGAGTTATATCTTGTTTACAATGTCCTGTGCACTTCTCATGGTGTACGTTGATTCTGATCATGCTACCTTGACTGAGCCTTTGTTGCTTTTGATCATGCTACCTTGACTGAGCCTTTGTTGTTTACAATGTCCTTTGTTGTTTGAGTTATATCATGCTACCTTGACTGAGCCGTTGATTCTGATAGGTGTTCTATGGTTTTGATATGGATGAAGGGTGGCATAATGCACTGATTTTGGCTTATGTTCTATATTCCATTGTTTTGTTCTATTGGTTTGTTGTATGGCTCTGATTTGCCAGACTCTGGAGTAGAGAGCAATCCAGATGGTCTTGAGGACTGGAGATTATTTATGGAGCAATCTGGAGTTGGGCACTGTTTGGGCCAACATCGAGACCGACAATCAAATTGTATTTGCTTATGTATAACTATGCAATTGTATTTGTTTTTTTGTGGGAGGTAAGCTCACCAAAGTTCTTATATTCACCATCTATTATTTTGGTAATCCTAAAACTTGTTTGTTACAACTATAGATTTCAAATTCTAAAATTTGTAATGCTACAATTTGAGTTTGAAACAAACAAGAATTTACAAATTATAGCATTCCAAATCCCAAAATATTGATGAAACAAACATAGTTTTAGGAATCCCAAAACCCACCAAAAAATTTATGGATTTCAAATCCCATGTGAAATCCATATCCTTAAATTTTGGGATTTGAAACAAACACCCCCTAATAGGATTCCCTTAAACTCTCTTTCAAAACTGGATAGGCTTGAATTTTGCTGACACCAAATTATATACGATACTGCTGAACATTATAGACCATATACAGCTGTGGATGTTGGTATATGTCGCTTTCTAGGATTTGTGAGAATTTATTGAAATGCAAGCAGAATTCTGGACTAAACAATACTTCGGATAAAAGAAGCAGATAGATGTTGCTCTAAAAGTTCAAGCTAGCATATTCCTTTTGGCCAGTTGGTACTTATTACTCTCCAAGTTAGAGCTTAATAAGCTTTAGAGTCAAATTCACAAACTCCCTTGAAATTTGGGGGGTTTTATAGTAACCCACCAAACTTTGCTCATCTCACATAATCCCTTTGAACTTTAGTGTGTCTCTCTCCCTACGCATATTTTGTAAATAAATAAACTATCCTGAGAGAAAAAATTCAAATTTTGATAAAGGGGTATATTGAATGTAAATGACATATGATAAAGTTTGATTTTTTTCACAAAGACATTTTAGTTATTTACAAATTAAATATGGTGGGTCTAGTTAGAAAAGGTTAAAGCTCGGGGAAACACCCCAAACTTTTAGGCGGGGTTATATGAGATAAATAGAGTACATGGTGTTACGTGAAAACCCTCCAAAGCCCAGATGTTTTGTGACATCAACTCTAATTTTTATTTTATCTGATCATCGCAAATTATTCCGCTATATATGATCAGTTTATCAAGGTCAACAAATCCCCTTACACAAATTCTGTTGGTTTAATGATTAAAGTTGTTACCACAAGTCATCTTAAACAAATTCTGTCGGTTTAACAATCAAAGTTGTTAACTTATACATTAATTAATTGTGTGAGCAGGCAATCCATGTGTATAGCACTTGACCACCCATTGTATTTCGGTGAAACCTAACAAATTATTTAAATAATTTGTTTGTTAGTGGAAGTCAATTTTGTAAATATGAAATGGTATATTTCACATCCTACTACGTGCATTCGTTTTCTGTGACATGTCGCTTTTGGATTATTTTAATAAGGGGGTATTTGATTCATTAGTGGGTAAGATTAAGATTAAGAATCAGTTTTTTTTATGGATTCCTATTTATTCCATAAAAAATTTAAATGCAAGTTTATAGATTCATGGAATCTTTTTTCTTTCTTTCTACGTTTGTTTCATAACATGAAAAAATGGAATCTAACTTTATAGAAACCCTCCAATTCCTAATCTTTAGTTTTGTTTGGAATGAGAAAATTTTCGGATAAAGGGTGAGTACACCATAATTATTCTTACTCATTTGATAATATTCAAAACCGAAACACTGAAGCATCACAAGCTCCAGCAATTTATCAACCGATAGCAACATAACCGACAACCAAAAATACATAGACAAAGCAACATAGTCATTACAAAGGAGCTACACAAGCTCATGAAAGAGATTCAAAACTGTCAACAACATAGCCAAACCAAAGGGGCTACACAGGCTCCACCTAATAGCAACAAAACCCACAGATCGAGACAACACAAGCTCATGAATGAGCTTCAAAACTGACAGCAACATAGCCAAAACAAAGGAGCAACACAAGAGTGAAACATAACAGTAAAAAAACCAAAGCAAAGGAGCTACACAAGCTCCACCTGACAACAACAAAACCGCACAAACCGAGGCAACACAAGCTCATGCGTGAGCTTCAAAACCGACAGCAATAAACCCAAAGTAAATGAGCAACGCATGCTCAACCTGATAGCAATAAACTCAAAGCTGAGGAGCAACACAAGCTCCACCTGATAACAACATAGCCAAAGTAAAGGATCAACACAAGCTCAAAACCTGATAGCAATAAACCGAAAGCAAAGGAGTAACACAGGCTCCACCTGACAGCCAAAAACCCAAAGCAAAGGAGCAACACAAGAACAGATCGAGAAGAGGTGCGAAGATTATTGAGATGAGACGGGATAAAGATTCGTGGGAGAAGCCGAAGCCAACAAAACCCACCGAACCCATCAATAGAAATCGAACCCACCAACCGAATATTAAGTTCGAGAAGGGATCACCGACAACAATGGCTACGCCTTGTCTTCGAAAAGGAAATCGAAGAACAGCGGGAGAGGAGGCACGAAGAAGATTGAGAAGAGGTGGGAGAAGAATTAGGGGAGTTGCTGATTCCAGATCTAGGGTTCGTGAAGAGGCGGAATCCAAAAACAAAGAGAAAGGGAGAAAGTACAACTTGTGTCGGTTTTTTAACCCAATTCCTCTCAAAAAGCTAGGATTTGAGTTTCCATAAAAAACCCTACTTTTACAAATTTATGGATTTTAAAATCTATAAAAAAATTTAAACCAAACTCAAGATTAGGATTGGGCAAAAAGGCCAGATTGGCATATTTTTGTGAGGATTGGTGACATGTTAGTATATTTTTTTTAGTTTTGTCAGATTGGTATATTTTTTTAATTCCAACGCCATATAGGCTTTAAATTTAGCCGGAGTTACTATTCTGACCAGGGCTGATGGGATTTTTAGTCGGAACAGTAACTAAATTTTAGCCTGAACGGTAACTAAATTTGGCCGGAACAGTAACTCCGGTCAGATTTAAGGCATATATGACGCCGGAGTTGAAAAAATATACCAATCTGACAAAACTAAAAAAAATATACCAACATGTCACCAAGCCTCGAAAAAATATAGCAATCTGACCATTTTTCCATTAGGATTGATAAAGATCCTTTATTTATAGTTTTGCCCCTGTCAGCTCCAAGTCCTATTCTTTTTCCATAAAATGAGTGAAACAAACACCCCCCAATATGCCCTTCAAACACAGAGTAGGTGATGAAAATTGTACTAATGATGTAGAATAGAATAAGAAATAAAAGTGTGATGCGCTTAAGTTTTGAAATTTAAAATTACCAAATTAAACTATCATCACTATGGGCAAGTTTTTTTTTATGGAGACTGTCATAGCAAATTTATGAGGGAAAGAACAATGGGTTTTTGAGGGGGCTCCAGTAATAGATATGGGGTTTTGTTTCTGTGTTGTGTTTTCTCAAGGAGAACACTCCACTTTTATAGAGGCCAAACCCATCATCTCCACCCCCTCAAAAAACTGTCTCTGAGAGATTTTCTCTCAACAACCCCACTTTCTCACCATTCTCTTAACTAAGAATAGTTGATTTGGTCACACAACATCAAGTCAAGATAACATCTCCCACTTGACCAAATTAACCAAGTGACATGTCTCCTACTATCCATGAGATCAGATGTTTCTTCTTACCGTTACTCCCACTATTCATAGAGAGTAACTCTTATTTATTATTCATGAAATTGTACTTGGACTTATTTATTCTTAAGTCCCATCAAACTTACAAGTTTGATAAAAGATTTCGCTGATATTCATTTTGTCAAAGGATCAACAATCATATCTGTAGTAGGGATATAAGTCACTTTGACTTCCTCTTTTCTACAATATCTCGAATATAGTGATACTGGATTTCAATGTGTTTTCCTTTGAAGCTATTCGTGCCACTATTGATTAAGCTAATTGCTACTTGATTATCACAATAAATATCAATAGGTCCTTCTAACAAATTGAGATCTAGATCAATCAAAAATCGTCTTATCCAGACAACATGTGTAGTTGTCATATTGCAAGCTATATATTCAGCTTCTTGTGTATATCTAGCAACACACCCTTGTTTCTTGCTACTCCAAGAAACAACTCATCCAAAGATGAACAAGTGTCCCGAAGTAGACTTTCCATTATATCTATCACCTTCGAAATTAGTATCGGAGTAACTGAGGAGATCAAGTGAATCAGCTTGAAAAACTAATCCATGAGTTAATGTACCTCTGATATACTTCATAACAATTTTAACAACTTCTCAATGTGCTGGTCCTGGATTACTTTAATATCGTCTGACTAGACTTACATCATAAGCTATATCAAGTCTGATGTATAATAATACATACATCAAGCTTCCAATTGCTTGAGCATAAGGAACATCTAATGGCTTTTGCCCCTCTCTAGGGCTTTGCTCTTTACATAATCTCTTTCCCATGACCAACGAACTTGGCGTCGAATTGGAATTCTCCATTCCAAACTGTAGGGTCCTGTTTTTGCTTATGTATACCAAGTGTAGGATCGTGACTCTTAAGAATAGAGCGTGCTCTTATAAAAATCTGCGGAAGCTTTACACTTAAATATTAGAGGGTGAGTTTGCAAAGTAAATTATAAATTGCAAAGAAAGAATGGTAATCTCAGAAAGTAAATATCACAAACACAAGCATGTATACTGGTTCCACGTCTCCGGTGTATATCCAGTCCCTAAGCAAATCCCACTTGAGAGTTTCCACTATGATTTTGAAACCTTACAAAATCAAAAGCAAACCTGACCAATTTTCAAGACCATGCAAATTGTAACCCAATTGACAAGACCATGCCAATCGTCACACTGATCTCTAGACCAAGAGATCAACCTTCTCAAATCTAAGAGAACCTTCCTTGAATCAATGTACAATTCCAATCCTATAAGGCTTGATGTGGATGTGAACGTGTAACAGTGGCTTATCAATCTTTTTAACTCTCTGAATATTACCTAAACAAGCTCTAAGAATGATAGGAACAAATACAATATTAAAAACTTTCTTTTATGGAAAAACCGATCGAAAAACTGAAAGTTTAGAGAGTTAATTTGCACAATATGTGAATCTTACAAGTGCAAAACTTGGTGCTTATTTTCTGATATTTAAACCTATTTATAGCCTCTGAAATGACATAATTTTAAATCTAATTAACGTCCACAAAAAGGCTATAAACAGTCACTTATTCAAAACCTAAAATCT
Source organism: Asparagus kiusianus (assembly GCA_022839385.1). Lineage (NCBI taxonomy): Eukaryota > Viridiplantae > Streptophyta > Magnoliopsida > Asparagales > Asparagaceae > Asparagus > Asparagus kiusianus. The sequence goes on along the minus strand of BQKN01039328.1, from coordinate 11,037 downwards.
AGAAAAACTACATCTATAGTCGACTACAAGTCATAGTAATCGACTACATCGAGTCTAAACAGACTTTGTGAAGTCAGAAAATTACTTAGTAGTCGACTATAAGGCATAGTAGTCGACTACACTATAAACTCATAGATTCTGGAATTCTGTTTTTAGTATTTTGGCTATAAATTTCTCATCCGATATCGGAATGAGATGATTTAAGATTTGTTAGAAAGCTATTGAAGAGACCTACAACTTTGGTCTTTTGAGTTTTTCCAGATTCTAATTGTTATGGGTTATAAATAAAATATTTTAAGACTTACTCAATATCTATAAACTCTAATGGCTAACATAGGGGATTTCTATTGTTAACCAACATACTAAACCTATGTTAGTGTGTTCTAACACTATGTGTGTGCATGTGTGTGAGTGATCAAGGCTTGTACAAATTTCTAAGCAAAGAAAATATAAAATTATATTTTAACAATAAAGTATATCTTCTTATTTGCTTTATTTTGCCTTGAACTCATCTATGTCTTGAGTATCTCTTTGAATATAATTATTGATATAGCTCTGATACTGCAAAACAAATGTTAGCACATAATACACATAACATATAATATTTGTTATCATCAAAACAAACTAATCTTGGAGTCAAGATTCCTAACATTCTCCCCCTTTTTGATGATGACAAATATATGTTAAGATATAAAAATTTTAATCCTCCTGCATGAAATCATTAAATAAAATCTTTTACTCCCCCTGCATCAAAGCATTAGTAAAAAATTTAAAATTTTTTGTATAACCCCCCCTTTGTCATTAGCAAAAAGAAATAAACATAATTCTAGTTAAATTTTTTTTCCGGGTACCTTAATAAAAATATTAAGCACTTTGGTACCCTTTTATATTATATCATTAGGATTAGCCCTTAGGAATCCAAATCCACTTAGAATTTGATTTCCATTTATTAAAATAAGTATAATTCTTTGAATTGCAAACTTCATACATATAAGATAAAATATAATCATTCCTATCATGGATATTCAAATTCTTAGGAATCCATATATACTTATTTTGTTTAGCATGAATATTCTTATTATTATTCTTCAAAACATAATCATTCTTTGTAAAATACTTAGGAACAAATCCAATGCCAAAATGATTGTTTGAAGATTTTTGAAATGAGAACAAATTATTCAAATTCTCTTTACCTTTATTGAATTTACTAACATTCAAACATATATCATCATATTTTAATTTAATAGAAGAAATATTTTTATTTAAAACATTAATGAGAATTTTTAAATTATTGCATTCTGATTTTAGATAAACATTCTCATTAGTCAAATTATGATTTTCTTTAAGCAATGATTTATTTTCCTCTTTTAATTCAATTACTTGAGAATTAGAAATAGTAGAAGAATTAAAATCAGAAATTTCTTCAAGTAATCTTTTATTTTCACCTTTAAGAAAATTATGTGAAGCCTTTAATCTCAAAAATATTTCATATAATTCATTGAAGGTATCTAAAAGCTCTTTATTGTCACTTACTTCATCTTATGCCATAAAACACATATGGGCGCTTTCTTTTTCTTCGATTTCTTCATCTGAAGACGAATCATCACTATCCTATGTAACCGCCAAAGCCTTCCTTTTCTTTTTGCTTTGAATATTGTTGAAATTGTTGAAATAATTTTATTTTTGCTTATTTTTCAACAATGGATAATCTTTCTTCATATGTCCTGGTTTGTTACATTTGAAAAAAAGTAAGTTATTTGAATTTAAATTTTTTGATTTGAACTTACCTTGTTTTATGAACTTTCGAAACTTGCGTGCAAACATGCTCATTTCTTCATCATCACCTGAGTCTTCTTTATTGGAAATAGTATTGAATGCAAGCACTTTCTTGTTCTTTGTTTCATCCTCATTCTTTCTATCATCAATTTGAACTTCATAATCCATGAGGTTACCAATTAGATTTTTTACCGTAAGAGTTGACAAGTCATTTGCTTCCTCTATTACGGTAACTTTCTTTTCTCATTGTGGAGTAAGTGAACGAAGTATCTTTCGCACCATCTCCACTTGAGTGTATACTTTTCCAAGACCGATGAGAGAATTGGTGATATCGGTAAGCCTTGTAAACATCTCTCTAATGGTCTTGTTTTTCTTCATTCTAAACAATTTGAATCTGTGTACAAGAATAGAAATTTTAGATTCTTTAACCTTACTTGTGCCTTCATGAGTTACCTTGAGTGTGTGCCAAATATCATATGCAGATGTGGCCGTTGACACCCTGTTGAACTCATTTTTGTCAAGAGCACAGAACAAGGCGTCCATTGCTTTAGAATCCAAATTTGTATTGTTCCTTTGAGATGTAGTCCATTCCATGAAAGGAGTAGTTGGCTTCTCGTATTTTATTTCCATAATGTTCCAAAGTTCGTAGCCAATTGATTGGAGATAGATTTTCATCCGACACTTTCAATAATTGTAACTTAGTCCATCAAACATTGGTGGAGGATTTTGTAGAATGTCCTTCTTTGAATTTTGAGTTTGAGTCGGAAGTTGATGTTATTTCTTCAACCTTGCTCTGATACCAAATGTAGGGTCCTATTTTTGCTTATGTATACCAAGTGTAGGATCGTGACCCTTAAGAATAGAGCGTGCTCTTATAAAAATCTGTGGAAGCTTTACACTTAAACACTAGAGGGTGAGTTTGCAAAGTAAGTTATAAATTGCAAAGAAAAATGACAATATCAGAAAGTAAACATCACAAACACAAGCATGTATACTGGTTCCACCTCCCCGTTATCCATCCAGTCCCCAAACAAATCCCGCTTAAGAGTTTCCACTATGATTTTGAAACCTTACAAAATCAAAAGTAAACCTGACCAATTTGCAAGACCATGCAAATTATAACCCAATTGATAAGACCATGCCAATCGTCACACCGATCTCTAGACCAAGAGATCAACCCTCTCAAACCTGAGAGAACCTTCCTTGAATCAATGTATAATTCCAATCCTATAAGTCTTGATGTGGATGTGAACGTGTAACAATGGCTTATCAATCTTTTTAACTCTCTGAATATTGCCTAAACAAGCTCTAAGAATGATAGGAACAAAGGTAATATCAGAACTCTCTTTTATGGAAAAACAGATCGAAAAATTGAAAGTTTAGAGAGTTAATTTGCACAATATGTGAATCTTACAAGTACAAAACTTGATGCTTATTTTCTGATGTTTAGACCTATTTATAGCTTCTGAAATGATATAATTTTAAACCCAATTAACGTCTACAAAACGGCTATAACCAGTCACTTATTCAAAACCTAAAATTTAGAAAAATCGCATCTGTAGTCGACTACAAGTCTTAGTAGTCAACTACACTGAGTCTAAACACACTCTGTGAAGTTAAAAAATTGCTTAGTAGTTGACTACAAGGAATAGTAGTCGACTACACTGTAAACTCACAGATTCTGGTATTCTATTTTTAGTATTTTGGCTGTAGGTTTCTCATCCAACATCGGAATAAGGTGATTTAAGATTTTTTGAAAATATATTGAAGAGACCTACAACTTTGGTTTTTTAAGTTTCTCCATATTCTAATTGCTAAGGGGTATAAATAAAATATTTTAAGACTCACTCAATATTTATAAACTCTAATGGCTAACATATGAGATTTTATTGTTAACCAACATACTAAGCATGTGTTAGTGTGTTCTAACACTATGTGTGTGCATGTGTGTGAGTGATCAAGGCTTGTATAAATTTCTAAGCAAAGAAAATATAAAATTATATTTTGACAATAAAGTATATCTTCTTCTTTGCTTTATTTTGCCTTAAACTCATCTATGTCTTGAGTATCTCTTTGAATATAATTGTTGATATAGCTCTAATACTATAAAATAAATGTTAACACATAATACACACAACATATAATATTTGTTATCATTAAAACAAACTAATCTTGGGGTCAAGATTCCTAACACAAACATTTTAAGAAATACTCTTAAATATTTTTCTTGGTTTAAACTTAGCATTCTAGACTTTCTATCTCAAATTATTTAAATTCCAGGAATATATGATGCATCTCCCATGTCTTTTATATCAAACTTTTCGCTAAAATCTGCTTTGATTTTGTTCAACATTTCTGTGTTATTTACAGCAAGCAATATATCATCCACATATAAGGATAATATAGTAAATTTGCTCTCACTTTTCAAGATATAAATACAATTATCTAATTTATTTTGAATAAAACCATGTTTAGTGACTGCATCATGAAATTTGAGATACCATTGTCTAGAAGACTGTTTTAAACCATATATAGATTTTATTAATTTGTAAATTTTATGTTCATGTCCTTTCACTTAAAAACATTTAAGTTGTTGCATATATATCGCTTCATTCAACTCTCCGTTAAAAAATGCAGTTTAACATCCATTTAGAATAACTCCAAATCAAGATATTCAACAATAACCAAAATAATTCTAATTGATACGAATTTAGCTACAGGAAAATATGTCTCCTAAAACCTATTCCAGCCTTCTGGTTGTAACCATTGGCAACAATCGTTCTTTGAATTTATCAATAGACCCATCAACACGATATTTTTTTAAGCACTCATTTGCATCCTATGATTTTTCTATTTTCTGATAGATTACATAACTCTCATACCTTATTCTTTTCTATAGAATCAAGTTCTTCTCTCATGGATTCTAGCCATAAAGCTGATTCATGCGATTTTATCGCATCAGAGAAGATTAAGGGATCTTGTTCTTCTATATTTGTATTTACCGAGAAATAGGATGGCTCGCATGAATATAAATAGTAATCATTCATCCATGAAGCTTATGTTCTTGGTCTTTTGTTGCCTATAATCGGTTGACGAGGTACATTATTTTCTATAGGTATTTCATCATTTTTAAGGTTGGTTCATTCATAATATTAGGGTCATTAGTGGAAACAACACCATAATAACAATCATCTATTATAGTTAGAGCTTCTGTTTCCTCTCGAACTTGTTCCTCTTCCTCTAGGTTCTCTAGAAATGTAGCATCTCTACTTTCAATGACCCCTTTTTCTTTATTGTAGAACTTATAACATTTTGACTTTTCTAAATACCTTATGAATCTACATTTTGTTATTCTAAAATCCAACTTACCTCTAAGTTGATATGGAATTAGAACATGAGCTATAGATTCCTACTTCCTGAGATGACTCGGATTTGGTTTTCTTCAATTCCATAATTCATAAGGTATAGACATAACTGATTTGGTGGAAATTCTATTTAAAATATAGTTTACAGTTAACAATGCTTCTCCCCAAAAGTTTTTAGAGAGGCCAGAATGAGACAACATGCATCTAACTACATTCTGTTATAACGTATATAGCATTGTTGTATGCTTTTTAATTCCATGTTGAATACAATAACTCTTAAATTATTTAGAGTTATATTCCCCACCTCTATCAGTTATCAAAATTTTAATATTTATTTCAAGTTAGTTTTCAACTTCTGTCTTATATCTCTTAAAGCAGTCAAGAGCTACTAATTTTCTAGATATAAGATAGACGTGTGCAAATTTGGAATAATCATCTATAAAAATAATAAAATATTTTTTATTACTATGAGTTTTGACACTTAGGGGACCACAAATATCCGAGAATATCAACCCTAAAAGTTCATTGGCTCTTTGTTCGCCAATAAAAGGCTTTCTAGTCATTTTATCAATTAAACAATGTTCATATTGTAGTAATTGAACATTAAATAGTGCAGGAAGTAAGTTCATTTTGATGATTTCTTTTATTTTTGAAATACTAACATGTCCTAGTCTAGAATGCCACAATTCAGACTCAGAAATATAACAGGATAAGTAGTTCAAATTTAAAAATTTATTATTAGAATTATTACAAACTACTGGAAGAATGCATAATTCATGCTCGAGCACATATTTTCCCATAGCATAAACTTTATTATTTTTATCTATAGAAACCTGGTTATTGTAGAACCTAACTTCTAGTCCTTTCTTCATCAAGCTGGGAACAGAGATCAGATTGTGCCGAATTCCTGGTGCATAGAACACATCTTTGAGGACAAAAATAATGTCCCCAAGATCCAACCTATACGAACCAATACCTTCTACATCAAGATAGGCATTATTTCTCATATAGATTCTTTGTTCTCCTAGCTCCGTAAATTCTGTGACGTCATTCTTGTCCTTTGCGATATGTCTGGTCGCACCGGAGTCGATCCACCAGCCGTTGATATCCGTCATCACAGTATTGCATTCTGTCACACCGACGAATTCTCTTTTACTAGTACCCCATTATTTTGGATCCTTATAGCCTCCCTTATTCTCTTATTTTTTACCTTGCGGGTAAGTGGACTTGAAATACCCGAACTTTCCACAATTGTAGCAGGCTCCGCAGGGTACTTTCTTTCTCTTAAACTACTATGATTCCGGTCCTCGCTATTGTGGTTTACTAGGATCAGAGTTTTTATAGCTTTTAGCATTATGCCTCTAGCGGATATAATTCAGCTCTTACTGCATCATATTCAGTTTTGGTTCTTTCCTACTGACTATTAAGTACTATTCTATCGCTAGGTGCATAGGAAGATCAGTGACAAATTTAATGACAGGGTTTATTTTAATGTGGTGACAACCACAACAAGGGAAGGGGGTAAACTATTCAAAATGGTTGCCACTTGCATTCTTTCCGGAATATTAGTTCCAGCAGTGGATAAATTCTTAGCCATGACAATCATCTTGTTAATATGCTCTACGACATTGTCTCCCTCTTGCATACGATAAGAATTATACTTATGCAAGAGGAGTTGAATGTTAACTTCAGAGGCGATGTCATATTTTTCTTTTATAGCATTCCACATGTCCATGAAAGTTTTATAAGTTTTAAAAACTTTGATTAAGTTATCTTCCATGAACATGAACATTAGGCTTCTTATTTTTGTATCTTCGACTTTCACTATTCAAACCCTTTCTCTTCTTCATATGTAGATTTATCGGTAAGGGTTGGAGCAGTGGTTTCGATTACATCATCGATATTATCATGAATAAGAGCATATCCTATTTTTCTATGTTACATATCATAATTACTGTTATTAAATTTATCAATTTTTTCTAGTTCTGATAGAACGAGTTTACTAACCATTCAGTAGAGAACTAAAACTAAAATCCAATTTTAAAAAAATATGTGTGAGATTAGTATATAGACAGTTATACTAAAAATAGAATAAAGTTAGATAAAAAATTAAAATAAATAAATTAAAAGAACCTGGTTGTTTCGAGTTGAGAAAGGAAACTCTAATTCGAGCGAGATCGTCACCTAGTGATGTTGAATGGATAAGCACTTGTCGAAGTCGGTTCTGACTGGATTTGAAGATGATCTGCTGCTGTCGTTGAGTTGCATCGAATAGGACTTGCGAAGAATTGTTCGGACAATAACACTTGATTGAAAGCGGATTATAAATTGTGTAAGGGGCTAAACTGAATTTTTTTAAGCTAGAAATGGCTTTGACTTCTGCAGAGTTCCACTGAATGCTATTATTATTCCTTTGATGGACCTACCAACACTTAACCCCCAAAATCTCCTTTCCTTCTCAAAATCAAATCTAACCCACGACGATCAATCGAGATCACAATCGCAGCAGATCTGTCGATTATGAGAACAAGGAGACACCGAAGTAGCCGTCGTCATCTTCGATCGAGGCAGAGTCGTCGACTCTAAGACCGAGGCAGAGTCATCGTCTTTGATTGGAAACAGAGTCGTCGATCGAGGCAGAATCGTCGTCGTTGATCGAGGCAGAGTTGTCGTTGTCGATCGCAGCAGAGTCATCGATCAAGATAGAGTCGTTGATGTTGATCACATCAGAGTCGTCGTCGACCGACGCTAGCTTGAGAAGACGATGTTCTGGGAGTTGAGGGTCGAAGCGAGATGAGAATTTGGCGGCGTTTTGGGAGTTGAGATCGACGCTAGCTCTGATACCGGTGATCAAGAACAGAGAAGAGGGAAAGAATAATAGGTTTTTCAGGGGACTCCGATAATAGATAGGGGGTTTTGTTTCTGTTTTGTGTTTTCTCAAGGAGAACACTCCACTTTTTATAGAGGTCAAACCCATCATCTCCACCCCCTCAAAAAGATATCTCTGATAGATTTTCTCTCAACAACTCCATTTTCCCACTATTCTCTCAACTGAGAATAGTTGATTTGGTCACACAAGACCAAGTCAAGATAACAAATATGCCCTTCAAACATAGAGTATGTGATGAAAATTGTTCTAATGATACAGAATAGAATAAGAAATAAAAGTATGATGCGCTTAAGTTTTGAAATTTGAAATTACAAAATTAAAATCATCACTATGGCCAATATATTTTTATGGATACTGTCTTAGCAAATTTACGAAGGTACTTTTGCATTATAAAATTAAAATCATCACTATGGCCAATATATTTTTATGGATACTGTCTTAGCAAATTTACGAAGGTACTTTTGCATTATAAATTTGAGGTCAAGTCATGTTTGATTTGGTTTTTGGACGCGTTCAATAGTTCCAAAATTCCACAACATATCTAAATGATATTGATACAATGAAGGTTAATAATTACGGTTAATTTAAGGACAAACCGCATGTAGTATGTCGGTTTGAACTCAATATTCGTCTGGTTTTATTGTTACATATAGACCAGACCCCCTTAAAAAAGTTAGAAACTCTTTAAGGGTCTGTTCGTTTGCCTAAAAAAAGAGGGAAATCAAAGAAAATGAAATCTATTTCTAAGAAAAATAGGTTTTTGAATTGTTTGGTTGGCTAAAAAAAGAAGGAAATCAAAGAAATGGAGATGAGATGAGATGAGTTGTCACATTATTATTGGATGATGTGAGTGATTTTTTAAGAAAACTAGTTTTGATGTTGTTTGGTTGGCGAAAAAAATAAAAAAATGAATTATAAGAAACCTATTTCCTGTAGTTTGTTGTTTGGTTCATTCTTAAAAATAAGAAATAAAATAAGATGAGATGAGTTGTCATTATATTATTGGGTGGTGTGACCCACACTTAAGAAAAGTGTTTTCACAACTTTTTGGGATGAAAACAAAAAATAAAATGTTAATGAGATGAGGTGAATTGTTATAATATTTTATTGGATGATATGAGTGATTTGAAATGATGAGAAGAGATAAGTTGAGTGATGTTTGGATGAAAATAATATTTTATTAGATATGATGGATGAATTGTTAGATAAAAATAATATTTTATTAGATGTGATGGATGAGTTGTTAGATGAAAATAATATTTTATTAGATGATGTGGATGAGTTGTTGGATGAAAATAATATTTTATTGGATGTTGTGGGTGAGTTTTAGGGATGGAAATGAAGGAAATAGTACTTTTTGAGATTTTCACCTTTTCCATTTCCATTTCTTGGTTTTTAGGAAATAAACGAACAGACCCTAAGAGTAAAAGAGTCGGAAAGAATTTACTCACAACAATAAATGCAGAGGGATAGTAAGTTCAAAGCTGATATAATAGATGACCTGACAATTACAACTTTTTCTTTTGCCCTTTTCT
>BQKN01039313.1:0-12096 GCA_022839385.1 Asparagus kiusianus | reverse complement strand
ATAGGGGGGGTGGTTGTTCATTTCAAAGGACTTTTGGTTGAACTTCTGAAGAGCCGAAACTCTGCCGGATTGTCACCTCAACTCGGAATTGTGAAGGCTTGAAGCTTGGACCCTCGGATTCGGTTTTTGGCGAGCACCCGCGACAAAAAAGGCAGGAGTTCGAAGAAGCTAATCCTCAGATCTACATCGTTCTACTCCGGATCTAAGCTTGGTTCTTAGATCCCGAGATTCGAGCGGTCGTTTCCTTGGTGAAACGATCCCTCCCGGCTATTATCTCCTTGGCGGGATAATACCCGTAATACGTTGTAGATCTGCTTGGATCCAGATCTCGCGGTGGTCAACGGTAATCAACCCCGGCGCAGGCGAAGAACCCACAAAGCGAGCGACCGTAAAACAGGAAACTCGTGATTTGTTCAGAGAGAATTGTAATTTTTTATTTCTTTATTTTGATCTCCATTGTAACCGGCTCTTATAAAAAGACCGGATATTTGTAAACGCATAAAGTTGTTTTCAAAATTTGTAATGGAATCCTCAATGAAGAAGAACGCAATTTTCCACGCGAACAGTAGGAAGGTTTGACCAAGTGGGAAGTTTAGAACGTTCATAACTGTAAGAAGGTTTGATCGCTCGATTTGTGGACCTCTCGTTCATTGGAGGAATCGAGAGGGGAATTGGCTTTGGTCCTAACTGTAGGAAGGTTTGACCAAGTGGGAAGTTTAGAATGATCATAACTGTAAAAAGGTTTGATCGCTCGATTTGTGGACCTCTCGTTCATTGGAGGATTCGAGAGGGGAATTGGCTTTGGTCCTAACTGTAGGAAGGTTTGACCAAGTGGGAATTGTGTGGTGGAGACTATGAGTCGTCAAACACCACTGAAAGTTTTGTGAGGGAAGATTAATCCATCGAATGATTAGATCTCATCTCATGAGAGTTAGAGTCTGACAAACAAGAACATTCGGAATTCGAACGTGGATTTCTTGTTCATCTCTCTTACAGCGACTGGGTTATCCCTAAGAATATCCCAATGTGGTATTCTTCCGGGAACTTCCCGGTACATCAATTTTTTCTGAAGATACTAAGGATAGTATCTTTTCAAGAATTTGCCATTTATTGGCATCATAAGCCGGTCACCATCCTTGATGACTAGGCGATATGCGCCGTTCGAGTAAACTGTTTCTACTACGAACGGTCCTTCCCATTTGGGTTCAAACTTGCCTTTCTTCTTGGAGCTAAGGATCATAGGACGTCTTTCAGTCAAGACCAAATCCCCTTCCTTAAAACTCCTTTGTTGAACTTTTTTGTCGAAGGCTCGAGAAATTCTGGCTTGGTAAAACTCAATATGCTGTTGAGCTTCCAGGCGCTTTTCATCGAGCATCTCGAGTTCTTCGAGGCGTTTCTGATGTTGTTCTTCGGTCGTCATCTGGGTTGCAAGGGCGATCCGAAGAGATGGAATTTGGATTTCCAAAGGGAGAACGGCCTCACATCCGTACACCAATGAATACGGGGTTGCGCCGGTCGGTGTACGCACCGTAGTACGATAAGCCCATAGAGCCGCGCCGAGCTTGTCATCCCAATCCCTCGTGTTACTCTTCACAAGTTTCGACAAGAGCTTTATGATAGTCTTGTTGAAGGCTTCAGCTAATCCATTTGCTGTGGGATTATAAGCTGTTGACGAGATGTCCTGAATTTTGAACTTTTCGCAGAACCTTATAAAGGCGTTGCTGACAAATTGAGGACCGTTGTCATGTATGATTCGTCTTGGAACACCATGCCTATAGATGATATGGTGCTTGATGAATACAATGACGTTACTCATTTTAACTTCTCTGAGTGGAACTATTTCAGCCCATTTGGAGAAGTAATCGGTAATTGCCAGGATGAACCGGTCACCTTTGACTGATGGGGGGTTTATAGGGCCAACAATGTCCATTCCCCAAGTCTCGAATGGCCATGACGTAACCGAAGGATGAAGATGCTCCGGAGGTTGGTGCATATAATTCGCTTGTACTTGACATGCGTGACACTTTCGGGCGTATGTGATTGCATCGCTCATCATGAAAGGCCAAAAATATCCCATTCTTCTGATGCGGTCGTAAAGCTTGGGACCAGGTTAGTGTGCGCCACACTCTCCTTCATGCGCCTCTCTAAGCACTTCTTCAGCTTCTTTGGTTGATAAGCAACGTGCTAGTAGCCCATCGTACCCCCTACGGTATAGCGTTCGATTCTCCGTATTATAGTAGAATCTTGGTGCTCTTCGTCTGATTGACTCTCTTTCCTTCACATCTTCTGGCAAGATTCCATGCAAGACGTAGTCTATAATGGGAAAACGCCAATCTCGGGGTTTGAACTCAGCCTGAGTTGTGTGCACCTCCTGGACCTCCTCTTCCCTGTCATTTTCATCATAAAGCGGCACTAAGAGTTGATGAGTTCTTACCGTAACAAACTGCTCTGTTCTGGGAGGCTGTGTCAGAGATACAGCTAAAGCTGCTAACGCATCTGCGTAGGTGTTCTGTAACCGTAGAACGTGCTCGATGAAGAATCCTTCAAACGATTCCGCTAGTTCCACTGCCATCTTGTGATATGGGATTAAATCCTGACTTCGGACTTCATACTCCCCTTGGACTTGTTTAACAATTAGTTGAGAATCACCGAAAGCATCGAGATACTCAACCCCCAGCTCCTTGGTGAAATTGAGCCCTATAATCAATGCGTTATACTCTGCTACATTATTCGAGCATGGCTCGGTTAATGAATAAGCTCGAGGCATCACGTGTTTTCCTGGGGAAACTAAGACAACTCCAACTCCGGAGGAGACCTTAGAACATCCAGGAGTACCTGTGACGAGAGCCGCTCGGGAAGCACCATCGAAGTATAAACGCCACACTTGTTGGTGCGAAGTTGCGTTGACTTCGTGGGTTTCATCAGGTAGGTCATCATATATCTTGGCGGTGTCCGTAGTTGGATTGGCTGCTAGGAGATCACAGATGGCCTGCCCTTTTACTGACTTCTGCTGTTTGAAGTGCAGATCGTATTGGGACAAGAGTAAGGCCCATTTTGCTAACCGCCAATTCATGGAAGCTGGTTGAGTCATGAACACTCGGACTGGGTTAACTTTGGAGATGACATAGATGGTCTGTCCAACCAAGTAATGCCGCATCTTCTGGATGGCGAACACTAGAGCGAGGCATTCTCTCTCAATCATGGGATATCGAGATTCCGCGCCTACCATGGTTCGGCTTAAATAATACACCGCCTGCTCGTGACCGTTATCATCATCTTGTGCAGGCAATGCACTTAATGAGTGGCTCGTCGCCTTGACATAAATCAAGAACGGTTTGCCTGATTTCGGTGCAACGAGCACGGGAGGTTTTGAGAGATATTCTTTAATGCTCTCAAACGCTTTTTGACAAGCATCGTCCCATACGAATGACACGCCCTTCTTTGTGAGCCTGGAGAACGGTTGACATTTTCCCAAAAGGTTCGAGATAAACCGACGGATATAAGCCAATCGCCCTTATAGTCCTCTGAGCTCTTTGAGGTTTCTCGGCGGTTGTAATTCATTAATCGTCTTTACTTTATCCGGGTCAATGTGAATACCTTTGGTGGTGACGATGAATCCCAGGAATTTACCACTAGACATTCCGAGGAAAGACTTGGTGGGATTCATCTTCAATTGATGAGCTCGCATCAAGTCGAACATGGTCTTCAAGTCCTTAATGTGATCTTTCTTATCACGACTTTTCACGACCAAATCATCGACGTAGCATTCGACAGTCTTTCGGAGATGCTCCTGAAAGATCCTCAACATAGCTCGCTGATATGTAGCACCTGCATTCTTCAAGCCCAATGGCATAACTGTGTAGCAGAAGACGCCGAGAGGCGTTCTAAATGCAGTATGCTTTTCATCATCTGGATGCATCTTTATCTGGTTATAACCAGAGAAACCATCCATAAAGGACATCCTCTCGAACCCGCACGTGTTGTCGATGATAACATCCGTGATGGGAAGAAGAAAATCATCTTTTGGGCAAGCAGCATTGAGGTCCCTGAAGTCGATGCATATCCTGATCTTCCCGTTCTTCTTAAGGACCGGGATAATATTGGCAAGCCATTCTGGATGTTGCTCTTCTCTAATGAATCCTGAGTTGACGAGCTTTTTAACCTCAGCTTCGATCGTCTCCATCATTTGCCGACGAAACCGTCTTTGTTGTTGTTTGACTGGTTTGACATCCGGCTTAATGTTGAGACGATGCACTGCTACATTTGGATCGAGCCCTGGAATGTCTTCATAATTCCAGGCGAACACATCGATGTATTCCCTGATAAGAGAGATTAACTCTTCTTTCTCTTAGGGTAAGAGACTGTCGCTAATGAATATCGGCTTCGGATTTTCCTCGCTTCCCATATTCACTTGGACTACTTGATCTTCGGTAGGAGGTTCTCTTTGTTCGAACCTATGGCCGTACTGCATGTTTAAGTGATGAACCCACGGATCTTCCCATGTCGGCATCTGATCATCTTCTTCCATTGTTGCTGGATCAGCCGTGGTCATGTTCGACATTAGCTTTTTAAACATTTCACCAAGACTAGCGTCGGAATCCCAAGCTGAAGAGTCGGAAGAGTATCCTTTTCTAGCCTTGTTAGCCATCTGATCGATGACTTGCCAGCAACATTCGTCGTCGGATGAGGAGACATATCCTAGGCCCCTTTTGTGGCGATAATAATCATCGGGTTTTCCTTTTGGTACATAGGCCATTCGAGGTGGAACTCGCGGACCTCGACCAAAGAAAAGACCCTCTCCGAGCTTGAAGTCATATCCCTGCTTTTCCATCATATTGCGCGCTTTCGCATCATATCTGAACAGATGAGGGGCAGGTTTATCGTCGTCGTCTTCCTCTTCCAAGAAGTGGTCAGGTATCGGAGATTTTCTTCCTTTGCCGTAGACGACCTCCTTTCCACCCCCAATCCCTGCGGGGATGACAAGCGTTGTTCCGCACGGGTCGTGTACCTGCTTTATGCAAATGACTGAAGAGGCATATGTAAATCAGGGTTATCATAGAGTTCTTTAGTGACATTATCGAGACACATCGAGTACTCTAAATCATCGTTTATTGATAGTTCTTCGACAAGTTGCTAATTACAACTATTCTCCGATGATTTATCATCGTCAAGATTGATTACAATGGGTACAATGTCATTAAGAACAAAACCACCATCGTAATCAAGCCCGACTTCGGTATCAGCTTCATCACCGTTGTCCATCCCCTGGGCCGATGGTTCAGTATCGGATTCAGCACTGTATAAAAGGGAATCGGTGAAATAGTTCTCCAATCCCTTAAACGGTTGCTTATCCGTGACCACCGTCTTAACTTCATTATTTGTGCCTACATATTTGAGGCACTGATGCAGAGTTGACGGGACTATAAGGTTACCGTGGATCCAAGGTCGACCCAACAGTAAGTTATAGGATGTTTCCGCGTCAATCACATAACAAGTAACTTCCGACTTCAAATCCCCGATCTGGCACTTGATTCGGATCTTCCCCAGGGGTCTGGACCCGCTGGTGTTGAATCCATAAATCATTGTGCCAGTGGAGGCTAATTTGCTAGTCGGAATCCCGAGATGATGCATCAATCGGAATGGCATGATGCTAACAGCGAAACCCGGATCGACTTGGATCCTCGAGAGTGGAGCGATTCCTCTTGACACGAACCCATTCGTTCGTTTCTGTTTTGGAGGAGGAGTTGGTTGTTTGCCGTTGTTGTTCTCGGCGGTACTTGGATTTTAGATCCTCATTGTAGCGGATCCCGTCCATCGATTCAGTGGCTTTGGCTTGTTGTTGGGCGAGGCGTTGACGCCGTCTTTGGCGGGCCCTTTTCGACAGAGCTGGAGTAGCATCAACAATCACCTTTGTGGCGGGAGGGAGAGCCGGATTTGCAGCCTCGACCACGCTGAACGATGCGGGGACGTTGCGTGGTGCGGGCTTAGCAACGGCGACGGGATCTTGGATCTTTGAGCTGGAGATCCCGCAAGCCCTTCTGGGAGATGGAGTCTTCCTGCGCCTATTCGGAGAGGCGGATCTAGAGGAGGAGGAAAAGAGGTACTCTTCAAACTTCTGCTGATCAAACTTGTATTCGATCTCTTCATTCACCCGGATCTTGAAGGCCGGTTGCGTCACGACGATCTCGGCAGCGAGATCGGCGGCTCCCACTGTGGTCGCCAGCTTGTTTTCAGGAAAAGTTGCCTTCATCATTGATTTCATTAGAACTTCAGTCGTTATAATGAATCAAATAACAAAGAAATAAAGATTACAACTCTCTTGAAAATAAGCACAAGTCCCGTTTATCGGTCCTTGATTGCGTGGGTCTTTTGCCTGTGACGGGGATGTTGATATCCGTGGACCGCCGGTCGATCAGATCCGTTCTGGGAAAATCCGGCAGAGTTTCGTCGATCCGCGTGAGATCTAGAAACCCACAGCTCCTATCTCAGATAAATCAAGATATTTGCTCTTCTTAGTATCACCGTCAAGGGGCAACACTAAGGGAAAAGAGAAGGGGGAATGAAGAGGAAGTCTCCTTTGCTGTAGAGGGCTCTATCACTCGTCGCTGCAGCAGGGCTTCGCCTATCTCCTCCAAAACTCCAGATCTTGAAAAATGAGGCCCAAGGGTCCTATTTATTGGCAAGAGGAGGCCCTAGGGGGTGCTCAAAAAGCATTTGGGCGTGTAACAACTTTGAGACGCCCCCGGGGTGTCTCGACTACGCAGTATAACGGGTATTATTTCACCACGAGATCCGTGGACCACCGTGAGATCTAGATCCGGTCGGATCTACACAGTATAACGGGTATTATTTTACCAAGGAAATAATAGCCGGAGGGATTATTTCACCAAGGAAACAATCGCTCAAATCTCGGGATCAAAGACCAAGCTTTGATCCGGAGTATAATGACGTAGATCTGAGATCCGGTCCTCTCGAACACCTGCCTTATTTGGCGTTGACGATCGCTGAGTACCAGATCTGAATGAGTGAATCCTCGAAGTCCCAAAGTTGAGATCTTTTTAGATTTGAGTCTTCAATCCAGTAGGGCTTCGCCTCTCTCCAAAAATTCCAACCCCTTTTAAAGTGAACAACCCCCTCTCCTATTTATAGCCAAGCATCACTGTGCCCGTGCGCACGTGTGGCCAACACACAAGAGGGGGGGGGAGAGAGCCGGCCACCTCAAGGTGGCTCGGCTTATGCCGAGCCACCTCAGGGTGGCTCGGCCTTGGCCTAGCCACCCTAGGGTGGCTCGGCTTTGACCGAGCCACCTAGGGTGGCTCGGCTTTGACCGAGCCACCCTAGGGTGGCTCGTCTTGGGCCGAGCCACCTTGGGGTAGCTCGGTTTCGACCGAGTCCCCCCGGGTGTTTTGGGTTCCGTCGTTCGATTGTTGCTTTGTTCGTGATTCGGGTTTGTGGTTGACTTGGTCTGGAATCGATTTGTTGACTTGATTCCCGATTTGGCAGTAAATCCACTTCTGAGTTCGAGTCCGAAGCTGATCTTGATTCGATCGTGATTCATCCGAGTCCGTTCTTGGTTGGATGACTCATTGACTCCCCGAACCGTTGGATTGATTCCGCACACGAATGCATTCTGTTGATCGCGTGTAATTTGTTGACCTCGTCGCCTCGTCACTCAATGGTTCGTTGATTTGTCGATTCCTCGTGTCGAGCTGTGCGAAGGGACCTATAGGCAATTTTATATGCCTACACCTACAACATGGTTCGAGCCAAAACGCGTTACCAAAGTCGGGATGAAGACAGTGAATGATGACCCGCACGGACAGTGCCAAAATGGACTTGTGCCACACACAACCCCAAACGGCGAAATTCTATGGGTTCACCCCGACCTGATTGAAGATGAACAATGGGTCGGATCGTTATCCAAGAAGAAATCAAAAGGGAAAGGGAAGTCTTGATGCGGAGTCTATGCTATCCCAGGAGAAGATGACGAAAGAATCCTAGCTTTCCCGCTCTCCGAAGAAGAACAAGAAGTCTTTGTGACTCGGAGCGGAAACGAGTATCACTATAACTATCCATCGCCTAGTGACCAATTAGCTGAGCAGGGGGTGGCTAAATAGGAACCCAGACCTGATCCCGTACCACCAGGAGGCCATCAGAATGGCGGATTCTTTTGAGGAATTCTTCATTGAATACATCCCGCGTCTCCAGAATGCTTATGCAGATGCACTGGCAGCACTAGCAGTATCACTCGCGCAGGCGCCCGAAACAACTGCTAGTCACAGTAAGATCATACCAACTCTGCATACCTATATACGATATAGATATCGAAGAGGAGGATGATAGAAATGTAAACGCCAAAGAGGTGAACTCGACTCAAATCGGGTCTGAGTCCCGAGATTGGCGCTTTCCCATCATTGATTATGTCCAATATGGCATTTTGCCGGAGGATGTAAAAGAAAGAGAATCTATTCGCCGAAGAGCACCACAGTTCTTTTACAATACCGAGACCCGTACATTATACCGTCGAGGGTATGATGATTTGCTTCTCCGATGCCTTTCGAACGAAGAAGCAAAAGAAGTTCTTAAGGAAGCACACGAAGGAGAATGCGGTGCGCATCAGCCTGGTCCCAAGCTGTATGATCGAATCAGAAGAATGGGATATTTCTGGCCAATAATGGTACGTGATGCAATCGAATATGCACGAGAATGTCACGCCTGTCAAGTGCATGCGAATTATATGCACCAACCATCGGAACGTTTACATACGTCAACCACGTCTTGGCCATTCGAGACATGGGGTATGGACATTGTCGGTCCTATTTTCCCCCCTTCAGTCAAAGGTGATCGGTTTATTCTCGCAATCACGGATTACTTTTCAAAGTGGGCTGAAGCAATTCCTCTTAAGGAAGTGAAGACGAACAACGTCATCAATTTCATTAAGCATCACGTCATCTACCGACACGGCGTGCCGAGGAGGATCATCCACGACAACGGTCCGTAATTAGGTTCTGTGACAAATTCAAGATCCAAGATGTTTCATCGATGGCTTATTATCCCGCTGCGAATGGATTAGCTGAAGCTTTCAACAAGACGATCATTAAGATCTTGTCAAAGCTCGTGAAGGCTAATAAACGAGACTGGGACGATCAACTCAGCGAAGCACTCTGGGCTTATCGCACCACGGTACGAACACCTACGGGAGCCACCCCGTATTCGTTGGTATACGGATGTGAAGCTGTGCTGCCTTTGGAGATTCAAATCCCATCGCTTCGGATCGCTCTCGTAACGGAGATGACGACCGAAGAACAGCATCAAAAACATCTCGAAGAACTCGAGAGATTGGATGAAAAGCGCTTGGAAGCTCAACAACACATCGAGTTTTATCAGGCCAGAATATCTAGGGCTTTTGACAAAAGGGTCCACCAAAGAAGCTTCAAGGAAGGAGATCTGGTCCTCGCTGCTCGCCGACCAATAATCCTCAACTCCAAGAAGAAAGGTAAATTCGAACCCAAGTGGGAAGGACCGTTTGTAATAGACACAGTCTATTCAAACGGCGCTTATCGCCTAATTTCTCTAGAGGGTGTCAGGCAATTAATGCCAATAAATAGGAAGTTTTTGAAAAAGTACTATCCCTAGTACATTTAGGATAACTCATTTATCGGGAAGTTCCTTAAAGAATATTACACTTAATATTCTAGAGGATAACCCAAATTCATTTTCACCACCAAAATCCCTCACTGATCAATTCCAATTGACAGTGAGTCCACCAAAAAATATTCTTCTGGGCCTCTTGACTCTTTTCATGAACAAGAGGTCCACTTTCAGTTCGGAGTCCCCTTTCGATAAACGAAAGAACTCCCTTTCTTTTCTCTTTGGTTAAACCTTCTCATGGTTATAACTGAAGTTGAAATTTCACTTCGATAAACAAAGGACTCATCTTTCAATCAGATAACCAATCCTATAAAAGGTAAGTTTATCTAGGTCTTCCATATTCTCGGAGTGGAGATCCCACTTGTTCGGAAATAGAATATAAAATATAAAATTCTTCCTTTCCAGAATCAAGGAATAGAATATAAAATTCTTCCTTCCCAGAATCAAGGAATAGAATATAAAATTCTTCCTTTTCAGAATCAAGGAATAGAATATAAAATTTTTCCTTCCTTGTTCGGGGAATAGAATATAAAATTCTTCCTTCCCACATCAATCCTTTTCCAACAATCTTGGATTCATCCTAGGAAGTTTATCCCGAATCCTAAGCAGGGATAAGTCTGCGCCTAACACGCGCTGCCGGTTTAGTCTTTCTCCGCAGAAGAAGACACCAGAGTTCGATTCTGGGGTATTCTATCCTGAAACCTAAGCAAGGATAAGTCTGCGCCTAACCCGCGCTGCCGGTTAGTTCTTAACCGTTAAAAAGAACACTCGCCCACGTATTCAACATTGTGGCAGGTTGTTATTAATAACACCAAAATCCATGCCTTACACGCATGGGGAATTTCATCCTGAATCCTAAGAAAGGATATGTCGACGCCTAACACGCGTCGCCGGTTTAATCTCTACCCGTAGAAAGAGATACCAGAGCCTGATTCTGGGGACCTTTATCCCGAAGCCTAAGTAGGGATAAGTCAACGTCTAATACACGTTGCTGGGTAGCCTATTCCCATATCAACGGCGAAGTCTACGTATTCGAAGTCGTAGCACAAAGTCTAAGGGAGTTCATTCCTTTAGCACAACGTTACGTGCGGAACGGATTTAGATAATCCGCATGCTAGCCCGACTCAAACGGTAGTCGGTAAAGGCTAATCAAATCCGTTGAAGGCTGGGGGTTAGCCAAAAATCCTAAAGTCAACGCCTAACACGCGTCACCGGGTAGCCTATTCCCGTAACAAATGGTAAAGCCTATGTATTCAACATCATAGCACAAGGTCTAAGGGAGTTCATTCCTTTAGCACAACATCACCTGCAGAACGGACTAAAACAATCCGCATGTAAGCCCGACTCAAACGGTAGTCGGTAAGAGCACGTTAAATCCGTTGAAGGTGGAGCATTTGCCAAAAATCCTAAAGTCAACGTCTAATACACGTTGCTGTTTAGTCTTTTCATAGGAGAAAGACGAAGTCTACGTATTCAATATCATAGCACTAAAAGGGTTAACTCTTTTAGCTTAACGTCACGTGCGGAACGGGCTTAAACAATCCGCATGCTAGCCCGACTCAAACGGTAGTCGGTAAAGGCTCATCAAACCCGTTGATTGTTGAGAATTTGCCAAAAATCTATAAATACGAGTCATTGACGCATCAATTTTATAAATTGGTCTCGTGACTCAAGTATCTGCCACGCTCCAATTCCTTAAGAGCTTAAACTATGTATACTCCAACAGACGTACGAGTATAAACTGTGTTAAACGCCGGACGACGCGTTGTAAATGAAGATTCAATGCCGACGACCGATGGTTAGTTCTGTGTTGAAACAGCAAACTCGAGCTAAAAGTCAGGAAATCAAGAATCGACTTCAAGTTCAAAATTCCGACAGACGGTCAGACAATAAATGCAGCACCGGAACCCTTTCAAGCATTCGACAAAGCACCGAATAGCCTGGAGGATTAAAAGAATCGAGAACAGAAGCCATTCCAAGGCCCCGTTATACCGATTGAAGGTGGGGACGATCATATCCAAAGTATTCCAGACTCTTCTATAAAAGAAAGAGGCTGAAAAACTTTGGAGGGGGTATCTATAGGCGTATAAAACTGCCTATAGGTCCCTTAGCACAGCTCGACACGGTGATTCGACAAACCAACGAACCATCGAGTGACGAGGCGACGAGGTCAACGAATTGCATGCGAGCAACGGAATGCATTCGCGTGCGGAATCAATCCAACGGTTCGGGAAGTCAATGAGTCGTCCAACCATAAAACGGATTCAAACTCAAACACCAAGGCGGATTTACTGCCAAATGAAGATCCAGACTATCAAATCAAGGTCCGGATGAATCAAATACAGAACCGAAAAACAGGAAATGATGGAAAACAGCACCCAGAGTGTCTCGGCCAAAACCGAGCCACCTCAGGGTGGCTCGGCCCAGTGCCGAGCCACCCTGAGG
>BQKN01039308.1:0-12121 GCA_022839385.1 Asparagus kiusianus | reverse complement strand
TCTATTCCCAACATGCATATGTTACTCTTTAAACTCTAAATGAGTCTAAAAAACCATCTCACTGCCATTGGAACATCTGATGAGCTTCTACAAGTGGGTTCAAGTTAACAATATATCCTAGCACTAGCATATATAGTTCCAATTTACTATATGAAATCAATATCCATTTTATTTTATTTTTTTATTTTTTATTTTTTTTATTTTTTATTTTTTGTGGAGGGAGAATTCTGAATAAAATATTTATACCGTTATCTTTGTTCTACTTTTTATCCAATTCTAATTGACTAATATTGTATAGTTTTATCCTAGTTCTAGCGCTAATTGACAAACACTATAAATTTTGTCCCTCAAATTATCCTAGTTCTAAATTTGAGTTCTACTTGACTAACCCCTGTAAAGAATTCTTTTTGAACTTCATACACTTCCAAAGACATTGAAAGGGGGGAAAACGTCTATGAAAAGTCTGCAAATGAGATAAAATAGCAAGTTGAGACATAAGGAGTACATTAAAGAAACATTTTTGAAATTTATACACATCCAAAGATGTTGAAGCAAAGAAAACAAGTTTATAAAAAGTTGTAAATGAGATAAAGCAGCAAGTTAGACATAATTTTCCTCAATAAATATGTTAAAACAAGTCGTTGTTAACCTATGAAGCGACTATGCTGGGTAGCGTCGACGACACTGTGGGCATGTCCTGTTAGAGGATAGCCACCGGTCGATGCACGTGGCATGATATTTGTGCGTGCATGTCAAGGTTCGAATCAGTTGACCTGCCTCATACTACTCAAGACATATTGCACACAACTCCTCGTCCTCACTGGATTCCCTCGGTGGAGCAACATAACCTGAGATCTCGAACATTTCGATCTCCTGGGGCTCTAAACCGAGTGCTGAGATCTGGATCATTTTGATTTCATGGCGCTCTAAAACGAGTGCTGCAAATGGGGCTGGGGCTGGGCCTGGGCCTGGGGCTGAGGTTGGAATTGTCTGATACCTACGGTGACGATGTTCACATCGTCTTAGTAAGCATAGTGAAATGCATGCTAAGACGAATAAGCCTCCGAACATGCTAATGAGGATGATGGTTAACTCCATCATCTTCCACCGTCTGTAAGCTATAAAACGTAATCTAGAGTACCATTTGCGCCACACTATCTTTGTTTGCGGATGAGCTGCAAAAAAAGTATAATTAGAAATTTCCATATTTTCTTATATAGATACAAATTTGAATACAAGGTTAATATAGTTAAGAATTAAACATAAAAAATTAGGAAAATGTTGAACAAACTCGGTCCAGCCCAACTAGGTCTACCCTTAGGTGGGTCGTGGGCTAGACACGATCCAATCCTATAGCCGGGATCAGAGAAGTAGGGCCTGAACCGGCCCATCCACATTAAGGTGTACTTCCACATTATAAATAGAGTGAAACTGGAAATAATTTACATATGAATTTTTCCTTATAGGTGACCTTTCGGTTCAAAGTAGTCTTATGTTTATTATTGACACATCATATTCTTCAGTTGCTTTTGCTACGACATTAACAACACTTGACTAGCGAGCTATTGTTAGTAATATTATTTTGTGTCTGTACATCAATGTCGCATGGGCATGGACATATGATAATGGACAGGATGCAATATGACAAATCAATGCGAAATCTCGTTAGAAGAATGCACAGGATATAAATATTTTCTTCAGAATTCTCCCTCTAAAATAAAATAAAACAAAATAAAATAAATAAAATAAAATATATAATATTAAAAATAAAAAATAAAAAATAAAATAAAATAAAATAAAACAAAATTAAGGGCTATTTATTTCTTATTGTAAATTGGAACTATATATGCTAGTCCTAGAATATATAGTTAATTCGAACCCACTTGCAAAAGCTGATCAGTTGTTTAAATGGCAGTGCAATGGTGTTTCAGACTCATTTAGAGTTCAAAGAGTAACATGTGCATGTTGGGAATAGTTTGGAGCTTATCTCACCGAAAGCTACAGAGAAAACATAGACTGCTTCACCTGAAAAACACTTGCGCATATGTGCATCAATATTTTAGCTACTGGTCACTCACACGCAAGGCGTTCGGAGAGAAAAGTGGAAAAATAAAGGGATTTTGTGAGAAAGACACATACAAAAGTTTGAGTTGGTTTTGTTAGATAGTTTTGTTAGATAAAAAAGAGTGTAGGCATCGAAAATTGCTGATAGGTCCCCACTCATAGCTCGGTGTTAACGATCGCCGATTGGACATCGCTACCCAGTTCACAAGAGCTCAAATGATGCCGGTGAGCGACTAAAGCAAACCGACGGATTACGTGAGCCGACAGAACGTCAGAATCACGAGGATACGGGTTGACCGAAAACCCCGCGATCATCGCAATTGGACCAACGCCCGCTGTGCCCCGATCACCCCACGGATAATCCAACCATCGAGGCCTACAGAGCTCGCCGTCACGATTCCAACGCATCTGAAATCACTCAAATCCGAGTTCGGACGAAAAGTCAACGGCGAGTCAACAGCGAGTCAACGGCAGGACAACGGCAGAACAACGGCACAGCCTCGGACTGCGTTGGGACACCCAAATGGGCCTCGGCAGGCCCGAGACACCCGAGGGGTGTCTTGGCAAAGCCAAGACACCCCAGGGGTGTCTCGGCCAGGCCAAGACACCCCAGGGGTGTCTCGGCCAGGCCAAGACACCCCAAGGGTGGGGTGTCTCACATCAGCCCCCCCTCTTGTTCGCCTATAAATAGGCCCCTAGGGCCTCCTTTGTGAGGGGCTCCTGATTTTGCTCTCAATTCAAGGCTGAATTATCTTAGCCAAGGATTGTTCTGCAAGAGAGCGGCGAAGCCCTGCCGGAGTGAGGAGTCAGAGTCTGCAAGATAGCGGCGAAGCCCTGCCGGAGCAAGGAGTAAGGCGTTCTTCATCAGCTCCCTTCATTCACCCATCCTTTTCCTTGGTGTTGCTCTTCGCAGGCAACACTAAGAAGAGCTATTATCTCGTTTTAGCCGAGATATACGCTTATAACTTCTAGATCTCACGCGGATCGACGAAGTTCTGTTTCTATATCCCTCTGCGGATAGACGAAACTCTGCCGGATTTTACCGGAAAGGATCTTGAAGAGTCGGCGGTCCACGGATATCGACATCCCCGTCACAGGCCAACAACCCACGCAAGCGAGACCGTACCAAACCGGGATCTCGTGTTTATTTTCGTTAAAGTTGTAATACCTTTGTTTTCATTTTACCCTGTTGTAACGCTCAAAGTTGTAACAGATCTCAAAAAAAGAGAACATCAATGAAAACAGTAACTTTTACCGGAAACAAGCTGGCGACCACAGTGGGAGCCACCGATCACGCTGCCGAGATCGGAGTGACGCAACCGGCCTTCAAGATCCAGGTGAATGAAGAGGTCGAGTACGAGTTCGACCAGCAGAAGTATGAAGAGTACCTCTCCTCCTCCTCCTCCAGATCTGCCTCTCCGCATCAGCGCAGGAAGAACCCATCTCCAAAAAGGGCTTGCGGGATCTCCAACTCCTCAATTCAAGACCCCGCCGTCACTGCTGCTACACTTGCACCACACAACGGCCTTGCGTCGATCAGTGTGGTCAAGAACGTAGATCCAACAGCACCAAAGGCAATGGGTGATGCTGCTCCAACTCCATCAAAAAGGGCGATCCAAAGACGCCGCCAACGCCTCGCTCAACAGCTCGCCAGGGCTAAGGAGTCGAAAGATGGAGTGCGCTATGCAGAGGACTTGAAGTCGAGGCAGCGACAAGAGCAACGGCAAGCAATCAACCTCCCCTCCAAAACAGGAGCAAGTGAGTGGATCCGCGTCAAGAGGAACCGCTCCACGCTCGAGGAGCGAATCAAGAAGCGCCGCGCTCTACTCGCACATGCCCGACTCCTCCTGAAGAAGGCAGAGGAGATGCAGCAAGAAACGGTGGTCAAAACACCGTCCAAAGGTAGATCGGTGTGGGTTCCTAAATCGACACCAACACTTCCAGCAAAGAAGGGCAAGATTATCGCCCAGAGTTCAACCAAATCAGAGCATACTCCTCCTGTACCGGCACCCTCAACGGAGCCAGGTAAAAAGGGAGATCATTCAAGATCCCAGGTTCCTTTGCCGGGTCGCCTTGGTCCCTTACCGGAGAACCGAGGTAGAATACCCGTCAAAGAACGGCTGGGACCATTGAAAGGTCCCCAAATTAAAAACCAGACCGGGGGTCGAATCAATCCCCCCAAGAAAGATGAAAAAGGGAAAGCCCCTATCACCGACCGCACTGAGTTGCGAGTCGAACTGAAAGAGCCCGTTCGGTTTCTACGCTCCCAAAAGCGTAAAATTGAACGGGCCACTCTTGAAAGATCTAACCAATTCTTGCATTCCCAAAGGGAAACACACTTGTCTGAGGATGAGCGTGTTATACCAAGAGACACCTACCAACACTCTGTAGGTTGCTCCAGCTATCAGGCTGATGAGCTGTACTACAGGGCTGGGGGTGTGGAAAAATCTCGAAAGAGATACATGCAGGATATGGAGTCCCACTGCCCGTGTGCCAACATTATCAAGGCAGTGCTGTCCGAGTGTTGCTGTGCTCAGACCCCAACAAGAATCTCGGTGTTTGAGAGAATCTCCAAGCCGAAGCGTTTCCACAAGAAGAAATCGCTCCGCCGAGAGGATGAATATTCAGGAGTGTCGGCCAACATGACCGGCAGAGGGGGATCAACACCATATCTCAACTTGGATCAGCTTGCCGAGGCATCCCGATGCATGACGTGGTTGCGGTCGGGAACCATCAGACGAAAGAATTACCCAAGAGTACAAAAGGGACATTCCCTAGAAGAAGAAGAATCAGATGCTGATTCTGATACCTGCTCCGCCGTCGCATCCGATGACACGACTTCAAGTGCAGGCCGACCTTATGAATCGCTCATGATCAGCGCCGAACAAGTGTCGAAGATACTTGAAGAAGCCCTGGCCAAGCAAAAGGAGAGCTTCAAATTTGAAATGGAGATGACCCTGCAGCGGATGAGGGAGATGCACGACCAACAAATCGCAGCGCTAACGGTCCACCAAGGAGAACCAAATCGGCGCAATCCAGAAGAGAGCGAATGGGAAGCGGATAATATCAATGTCCCTCCTGTCAACACCGACAATGGGGGTGGTCCCGCAGAAGATAATGCCAAAGAGGACCACGTCACCTCTCCCAGAAGCCACTCAAAGGCCGAGACGAGTGATGACAAGAAGATGAAGGACCTGGAGAGCAAGATCAATGCATTGATGAATGCTCAGGAGGTAAAAAGATCTGGTATACCCTGCCCATATCCGAGGGAGTGGGAATCGATCCCATATCCGGCAAAGTTTAATCTAATTAACTTTACGCCGTTTGATGGGAAGGGTTCCCCTACCCAACATTTAATCTATTTCAAGTCTCATTTAGGAATTATTTCCGGAAATGAGCCCCTCATAGTGCGGTCATTCGTCGGCACTCTTCGCGGAGCTGCCTTCGATTGGTATCGCCGTCTCAAGCCCGGAAGCATCAACGGCTAGGATGACATGGAGGACATGTTTCTAACGAATTTCTTTGATGATGACACCGAGGTTTCAATCGGCACGCTGTTCGATGAAAAACAAAAGAACGGCGAGACGGTTGAAAACTTCGTGAAAAGATTCCGGAACAAAGCTATAACTTGCAGGGATCCGGTCAGCGAGGATTTCATCCTCGAGACTTGCCACAACAACTTGACGTTCGACATCCTTGAAGCCATGGGAATGGCGCCGTCTAAAACCTGGAAAGATTTGAAGATGCGGGGAGAGCGAGCCGAGCGATTCCTCAAGAGAAAGAAGGCGGAGAGAGGGCAAATACCCAATAATGCCCCGCAACCGAATTTTATCCCCAAGGGTAAAGGGAAGGCACATGCAAATGCGGTGGTCGCAAATCAAGTTTTTGAGGTGCAAGCACAGCCGCAGCAGCCGCAACAGCCACAGCAGTCGCAGCAGCAGCAACAGAGAGCGCCTCAACAACCCAGGTGGCAGCAACAGCCCCAGAAGCAAAAGGTTGGGGAGCCGAGATTCCCAAAAGTCTACTCGTTCAAAGAGGATGAAATCCCCGGTATCTTCAAGTATTTGGTCGAGAACAACAAGATCAAGCTGCCGCCGATTCAGGATCAAGAAGATGCCAAGAGGGTCAATGATCCGAAATACTGCGCATTCCACCGAGCGGTGCACCATCCTACCAAGGTATGCTACGCTCTCAAAGATAAGATTCAGGCCCTAATCGATGTTGGGGTTATTACTATGAAGCAGCCCAAAGAGAAGAAGGTGGGTGCAAATACCGTGTCCATTAGCTTTGGATCTGTTCCCTCGAGTTGGTTCCAACACGAGTCGGTGATCAAAGCGGCGGTGAAGACGGTGAATGACGATCCGCACCAACAGCGTCAGGAAGGGCTTGTGCCACACACAGCCCCAAATGGCGAGATCTTGTGGGTTCATCCGGACTTGATCACAGATGAACAATGGGCCATGACCTCTCCCACAAAGAACAAGAAGAAGTCGAAGAGGAAGGGCAAATCCTGTTACGGGGCCTCTGCTATACCGGGGGTGGATGATGACAAAATTCCGACCTTCCCGCTTTCTGAAGACGAGCAAGAAGCTTTTGCAACTCGGAACGGGAACGAGTATCATTTCAAGTATCCGGATGCTACCGAGCAGTTGGGTACCAAAACTCCACCTTCTAAGACGCTGTCAGAACTGGGGATTTCAGCAATTCCCCCAACACCTGCGGTGGCTACGGAGAAGATCCCACAGAAGGATAAGGGAAAAGAGCCTGTACGTCAAGAAGCTCAGAACCCGAGACAGTCTCGATCCAATCATCCGATTGGGAGAGACAAACCGGGGAACACAAGCTTTCCACCCCATTTCGACATCATGACGCAGTTGGCCAACATCCCGGCCCGGATAACTCTATACAAGTTGCTGCGGTTGTCAAAAGATACAAGGAAAGCCCTACAGGAAGCCTTGAGCGATTCTGAAGCCTTCTTGACTCGGATCAAACCATTCCCCGAGGAGCCAGAGTCTTCAGTTCAGCAATGCAATCTGGCGGCGCATCACTTCCCCTGCATCTCATTCACCAAAGAAGATATGCAGACAAAGAACTCAAATCATGACAGGCCGTTGTACTTCACCGGGCATATTGGCTCCAGCGTTGTCAACCGGATCCAAGTCGATCCGGGTTCCGCTGTTAGCATCATGCCATTCCGATTGATGCATCATCTCGGAATCCCGACTAGCAAATTAGCGTCCACTGGCACAACGATTTATGGATTCAACACCAGCGGGTCCAAACCCTTGGGGAAGATCCGAATCAAATGCCAGATTGGGGATTTGAAGTCGGAAGTAACATGCTATGTGATTGACGCGGAAACTTCCTATAATTTACTGTTGGGTCGACCTTGGATCCACGGTAACCTTATAGTCCCGTCAACTCTACATCAGTGCTTTAAATATGTGGGCACAGATAATGAAGTCAAGACGGTGGTCGTGGATAAGCAACCGTTCAAGGGATTGGAGAATTATTTCACCGATTCCCTTTTATACGGCGCTGAATCCGATACTGAACCATCGGCCCAGGGAACGGACAGCGGAGATGAAGCTGATACCGAACCAGGGTTTGATTATGATGGCGGTTTTGTTTTAAACGACATTGTACCCATTGTAATCAATCTTGACGATGATGAATCATCGGAAGATAGTTGTAATTGGCAACTTGCCGAAGAACTATCAATAAACGATGATTTAGAGTACTCGACGGGTCTCGATAATATCACTAACGAACTCTATGCTAACCCTGATTTGTATATGCCTCTTCAATCATTTTGTTTGACGAAGAAGCAGGTACACGACCCTTGCGGAACAACGCTTATCATCCCCGCAGGGATTGGGGGTGGAAAGGAGGTCGTCTATGGCAAAGGAAGAGCATCTCCAATACCCGATCATTTCATGGAAGAGGAAGACGACGATGATAAACCGGCCCGTCATCTGTCCAAATACGATGCAAAAGCACGCAACATGATGGAAAGGCATGGGTATGACTTCAAGATCGGAGAGGGTCTCTTCTTTGGTCGAGGTCCGCGAGTCCCACCTCGAATGGCCTATGTACCGAAGGGGAAGCCCGATGACTATTACCGTCACAAGAGAGGCTTAGGCTATGTCTCCTCAGATGACGAATGTTATTGGCAAGTCATTGATGAGATTGCCAACAAGGCTAGAAATGGATATTCTTCGGACTCTTCAGCTTGGGATTCCGACGCTAGTCTTGGCGACATGTTCAAAAAGTTGATGTCAAACATGGCTACAGTCGATCCAACAACAATAGAGGAAGATGACGAGATGCCGACATGGGAAGACCCGTGGGTTCATCACTTAAGCATGCAGTACGGCGATCGGTTCGAGCAGAGAGAACCTCCTACCGAAGACCAAGTCGTTCAGGTGAATATGGGAACCGAGGAGAATCCAAAGCCAATATTCATCAGCGACAGCCTCCTACCTGAGGAGAAAGAAGAGTTGATTTCTCTTATCCGGGAGTACATCGACGTGTTCGCCTGGAATTATGAAGACATGCCAGGTCTCGACCCGAACGTAGTAGTGCATCGTCTCAATATTAAGCCAGATGTCAAACCAGTCAAACAACAACAACGACGGTTTCGTCCGCAAATGATGGAAGCGATCGAAGCCAAAGTCAAAAAGCTCGTCGATTCGGGATTCATCCGAGAGGAGCAACATCCCGAATGGCTTGCCAATATTGTCCCGGTCTTGAAGAAGAATGGGAAGATCAGGATATGCATTGATTTCAGGGATCTCAATGCAGCTTGTCCAAAAGATGATTTTCCTCTCCCCATCACGGATGTTATCATCGACAACACGTGCGGGTTTGAGAGGATGTCCTTTATGGATGGTTTCTCTGGTTACAACCAGATAAAGATGCATCCAGATGATGAGAAGCACACTGCATTCAGAACGCCTCTCGGTGTATTCTGCTACACAGTCATGCCCTTCGGCTTGAAGAATGCAGGTGCCACATATCAGCGAGCCATGTCGAAGATCTTTCAAGAGCATCTCCGAAAGACCGTCGAATGCTACGTGGACGATCTGGTCGTGAAAAGTCGTGATAAGAAAGATCACATCAAAGACTTGAAGACCATGTTCGACCTAATGCGAGCTCATCAATTGAAGATGAATCCTACCAAGTCATTCCTCGGGATGTCCAGCGGCAAATTCCTGGGATTCGTCGTCACCACCAAAGGTATTCACATTGATCCTGACAAAGTGAAGGCGATCAATGAATTGCAATCTCCGAGAAACCTCTAAGAACTCAGAGGACTACAAGGGCGATTGGCTTATATCCGTCGGTTCATCTCGAACCTATCGGGAAAATGCCAACCGTTCTCCAGGCTCACAAAGAAGGGCGTGTCGTTTGTATGGGACGATGCTTGTCAAAAGGCACTTGAGAGTATTAAAGAATATCTCTCAAAACCTCCCGTACTCATTGCACCGAAATCGGGCAAACCGTTCTTGATTTATGTCAAGGCGACGAGCCACTCATTAAGTGCATTGCTTGCACAAGATGACGATAACGGTCACGAGCAGGCGGTGTATTACTTAAGCCGAACCATGGTAGGTGCGGAATCCCGATATCCCATGATTGAGAGAGAGTGCCTCGCCTTGGTTTTCGCCATACAGAAAATGCGACATTACTTGGTGGGACAAACCATCTATGTCATCTCCAAGATTAACCCCGTCCGGGTGTTCATGACTCAGCCAGCTTCCATGAGTTGGCGGCTAGCAAAATGGGCCTTACTCTTGTCCCAATACGATCTGCACTTCAAACAGCAGAAGTCAGTAAAAGGACAGGCCATCTGCGATCTCCTGGCAGCTAATCCAACTACGGATACGGCCGAGATATACGACGACTTACCTGACAAAACCCACGAAGTCAACGCAACTTCACACCAACAAGTGTGGCGTTTGTACTTCGATGGCGCTTCACGGGCAGCTAATGCCACAAGTGCTCCTGGATGTTCGAAGGTCTCCTCCGGAGTTGGGGTGGTCCTAGTTTCCCCAGGAAAACATGTGATGCCTCGAGCCTACTCATTGACCGAGCCATGCTCGAACAATGTAGCAGAATATAACGCACTGATTATAGGACTCAACTTCGCCAAAGAGCTGGGGGTTGAGTATCTCGAAGCTTTCGGTGATTCTCAACTGATAGTCAAACAAGTCCAGGGGGAGTATGAAGTCCGAAGTCAGGATTTGCTACCATACCACAAGATGGCGGTGGAGCTAGCGGAATCATTTGAAGGATTCTTCATTGAGCATGTTCCGCGGTTACAGAACACTTACGCAGATGCGTTAGCAGCTCTAGCCGTATCCCTGGCACAGCCACCCGGGACAGAACAATTTGTCACGGTAAGAACTCATCAACTCTTAGTACCGCTTCACGATGAAGACGACAAAGAAGAAGAAGTTCAGGAGGTGCACACAACTCAGGCTGAGTTCGAACCCCGAGATTGGCGCTTCCCCATCATCGACTACGTCTTGCATGGAATCCTGCCAGAAGATGTGAAGGAGAGAGAGTCAATCAGACGAAGAGCTCCAAGATTCTACTATAATACGGAGAATCGAATGCTCTACCGCAGGGGGTATGATGGCATGCTCCTGCGTTGCTTATCGACCAAGGAAGCTGAAGAAGTGCTTAAGGAGGCACACGAGGGAGAGTGCGGCGCGCACCAACCTGGTCCCAAGCTTTATGATCGCATCAGGAGAATGGGATACTTTTGGCCCTCCATGATGCATGAGGCAATCGTATACGCCCGGAAGTGTCACGCGTGTCAAGTACACGCGAATTACATGCACCAACCTCCGGAGCATCTGCATCCTTCGGTTACGTCATGGCCGTTCGAGACCTGGGGAATGGACATTGTTGGTCCTATAAATCCTCCGTCAGTCAAAGGTGACCGGTTCATCCTGGCAATCACCGATTACTTCTCCAAATGGGCTGAAGCAGTTCCACTCAGGGAAGTCAAGGCGAGCAACGTCATTGCATTCATCAAGCACCATATC
Organism: Asparagus kiusianus; assembly: GCA_022839385.1. Taxonomy (NCBI): domain Eukaryota; kingdom Viridiplantae; phylum Streptophyta; class Magnoliopsida; order Asparagales; family Asparagaceae; genus Asparagus; species Asparagus kiusianus. Next base: position 1,001 of record BQKN01039308.1, on the reverse strand, counting down.
ATCTACAGGCATGGTGTTCCAAGACGAATCATACATGACAACGGTCCTCAATTTATCAGCAACGCCTTCATAAGGTTCTGCGAAAAGTTCAAAATTCAGGACATCTCGTCAACAGCCTATAACCCCACAGCAAACGGGTTAGCTGAAGCCTTCAACAAGACTATCATAAAGCTCTTGTCAAAGCTTGTGAGAAATAACAAGCGGGATTGGGATGATAAGCTCGGAGCAGCTCTATGGGCCTATCGTACCACGGTGCGTACACCGACCGGCGCAACCCCATACTCATTGGTGTATGGATGTGAAGCCGTTCTCCCTCTGGAAGTTCAAATTCCATCTCTTCGGATCGTTCTCGCAACCCAGATGACGACCGAAGAACAGCATCAGAAGCGCCTCGAAGAACTCGAGATGCTCGATGAAAAGCGCCTGGAAGCTCAACAGCACATCGAGTTTTACCAAGCCAGGATTTCTCGAGCATTCGAAAAAAAGGTTCGACAAAGGAGTTTTAAGGAAGGGGATTTGGTCTTAACTGAAAGACGTCCCATGATCCTTAACTCCAAGAAGAAAGGCAAATTCGAACCCAAATGGGAAGGACCGTTCGTAGTAGAAACAGTTTACTCGAACGGCGCCTATCGCCTAGTCACCAAAGATGGTGACCGGCTCATGATGCCAATAAATGGCAAATTTCTGAAGAGATACTATCCTTAGTATCCTCAGAGGGATTGAGGTACCGGGAAGTTCCCAGAAGAATATCACATCGGGGTATTCTTAGGGATAACCCGGTCGCTGATGAACAAGAAATCAATATTCGAATTCAGAATATTCTTGTTTGTCAGAATCTAACTCTCACAAGCACTCTTTTGCCGAGATGAGATTTAATCATTCAATGGATTAATCTTTCCTCACAAAACTTTCAATGGTTTCTGACTACTCATAGTCTCCACCACACAATTCCAGCTTGGTCAAACCTTACTACAGTTAGGACCAAAGCCAAATTCCCCTCT
>BQKN01039305.1:0-14819 GCA_022839385.1 Asparagus kiusianus | reverse complement strand
GTTGGTTTGGTCCCGCACGCGAACGTATTCCGTTGCTTGCGTGCCTCGTCGCCTTGTCGCTCGAATGTCCGTTGTTTTGTCGAATCATCGTGCTGAGCTAAGCTAAGGGACCTATAGGCAATTTTATACGCCTACAGATACCCCCTCCAAAGTGTTTCAGTCTCGTTCTTTTATAGAAGAGCCTGGAATACTTTGGATGTGATCGTCCCAACCTTGAGTCGGTATAACGGGACCTCGGAATGGCTTCTGTTCTGGCTTCCTTCAATTCCACCAGGTCATTCAGTGCTTTGTAGAACGCCTGTGAGGATTCCGGTGCTGCATTTATTGTCTGACCGTCGTCGGAATTTGAACTTGAAGTCGATTCTTAGTTTTCCGATCATTAGCTTTTGTTGGTTGGTTCAACGTGCAACTTTCGTTCGATTGTCGGCGTCGAGTCTTCTTTTGAGACGCGTTGTCCGGCGTCGTGTTATTGAGTTATCCTTAAGAATATTTTTGGAAGAATATTCTCCAGGAACTTCTCAATAAAAATAGGGAATAGTTTATACTCGTATACCTTATTGGAGTAATTCCGTATTCAAAATGAGCTGAAACGGCTTGAAAATGAGCCAAAAAAGGCAGTAATTGGGCTCAAAATCTTTCCAAACCTTCCAAATATGTGAGAGAGGGATTAAATAAGTGAGGAACTGAACCATAGGTTGATCTGAAATCAATTCGATGCTTAATTTAACTCTAATTTGAGTTCTGGTTCGAATTTGGCTCAAACGGGTTCGAAATTGGTCCAAACTGGTTCACTTTGACTCATTCTGGCTTAATCTGGTCCATTCTGGCTCATTCTGGTCCATTCTGGTCCACTCTGGCTTGGTCAGGTCCATTCTGGTCCACTCTGGCTCGGTCAGGTCCAGCCAGGTTCAATCTGGCTCAATCTGGCTCAATCTGACTCAATTCGGGCTCATTCTGACTCAGTCTGGTCCAATTTGGGCTTGGTCTGGTCCAGCCTGGTCTGGTCTGGTTCAACCAGATTTGGTTCAAGGCTATAAAAGAGGGAATTTTCCTTTGTTTCTTCTCTTTTCTTCCTCTCTTCTAGGGCCGGCCCCCCTTTCTCCCTCTTTTTGATTTTTTTTCTTCCCTCGAGCATCTTTTCTCCTCGAAACTTTGATATTTATCCTGGATCTAGGCTTCCTTTGGATCTTTGACTGAGAAGCCCCTCAAAAAATCCCATTTAGAATTTCTTTCAGGCCCCTCGAGCGCGTGCTGAGAGTTTCCAAAAAGGTCTCACTTTTGTTGGATCTCTAGCCTTTCTTCAGGTAAATCCTCCACAAATTTGATCTTTTTCATGCTCAACTTAATTTATGCATTTGTAGGATCATATGTGAGGGTCGAGGGTGTGATTTGACGCCTCGATTTAATCTTTTAGGGGTGTAGATCTGATAAAAAAGTGCTCTTTTTCTAGATCTGACCTCTTTTAATTTATTTTGCAGCTCGTCATGCCGCGTTCTTCGAGAGGTCGTTCCCCTGCCATGTCAGCTGATGGTGCGCCGCCTTCCTACGCCGGTGAGCCATTTTTGGCAATATTTGGAAATTTACAAATTAGTCCTTCTTTTCTTAAAAATTTGTAAATTGGTCCTTCTTACCCCACGTTGTTCTCCTTGGTGAGGCAATCGGGAAGAGCCTTGATTCTCCTTGGTGAGGATCGACGCTTTGGCATTTTTTGGGAATTTTGCAAATTAACCCCTTTTTTCTGAGAATTTGCGAATTGGTCCCTGTTTACCCCACGTTGTTCTCCTTGGCGAGGCAATCGGGAAGAGCCTTGATTCTCCTTGGTGAGGATCGACGCTTTAAAGATATGTTTTGCTTGGCCAAAACCATATCTCAAAATAAAGGGGGCGAATTGACGCTGCATTGCGCTTCATAAGGCAGGGATCCTCGATGCACCCTATCTTATGATTGCACAATGTGGCCAAATCGTCTCACCCTTTATAAAGAAATGACTCTATCTCAGCTATTTGTAAGATGAGTTTAATTTCCTTTTATACCCGAGACTAACCTGTGTTTAATTGTTTATTCTGCAGTGGGGTATCCTTCTGGATCGTTCTCAGCTCACGCAGTCTATGGGCGTCGAGGCGATCATTATTCGACCTCTGACAATCCTTCCCCTATTTCAGCTATTCCTCAGTTTGCTTCGGGCACGTCGTCTGAGGTTGCACAGGTGGTGAGGGAGGGTGGTCATCGAGCTATTCGCCAGCTGATTACAGATGCTCCTTTTGTGAAGGATGCTAGCTCTACCCAGCCTCTCCGGAAGAGTGATTTCCTATTTGGTGACTCTGTCGATGACCCGGAAGCCGTATTCATCAACGCTGAGCAGTGGCTTCACAAGACCGGCGGTGGCTTCATATACTTGCCGGAAATTCCTCGACAGCGCTCGTTGACTGAGCTCAGGTGTCAGGCCGTGACGCGCGAGATGTCGTGGCGTTTGACAGTGGATCATGAGAGCGTACATTGCGGCTACATTACCCACCAGGCAGCTCCTGGTTCAAGCAGGAGTCACATCACCGGATTGCATCCCGGAGTGTTGGGACTGGATGCACCACCGCGTAACGAGTTTCTCGCCACTGCTTCGACTTTGAGGAATCGCCTCGCTGCGCTAGGAAGGGAGATGCCTGCGACTCGTCACAGGATTTATGGTTGGGTCCACTCTTCGGACAAATCTTGGTGGAGTCGTATGACGACATACGTCTTGAGCCGCTGGGGCGAGGAGTTGCATGCTTGCGGTTTGTATACCGCCGTTCGTGCCACCATGTATGGCCTGCCCGTCAGTCTGAGACATTTCTGTGCTTTGTTCGAGTTGTATAATCCAGACTCGAACACTTTTCTGACCCGTCAGGGGGAGTTGGGCTTGACTCTTCATGAGATGCATAGGATTTCTGGCTTGACCATGGGGCAGATGTTATACCAGGAGTATTTCCCTTCCAGTCATGAGTTGAGTCAGCTGAAGGATCGCATGCCCGACCGTTACGAGACTCTATGGGATCTTACTTGCCATTACCATATCGCTTTGGCGCAGTCTGAGCCTTTAGCCAAGAGGACGAAGGCCTCTGTGAGTCTGAAGCAGTTCGCGAACTATTTGTTCAAGAACTTGGAGAGCAGCTCTGGCGAGGATATTTGTGAGTTGGCCCCACTCACTCCTTCAGAGGTGAACCATCTACTGAGGAAGATTGATGCTCGTTCCTATACCACCAGCAGTTCTGAGGGTGGCTTTCCTGCGAAGACCAAGTTCAGGTCTTTTTTATGGCATGCGACCACACCGATTCAGCCGATGACTCTTCTCGCCGGCTTTCTTGCTATCTGGTTGAAGAAGTGCGTGGTTCCATACCAGTCTGGGGACGCCTTGCCCTTGGAGGTACTTTTCCCAGCAGTTCAGCTCGCATATAAGAAGGAACTCTCACTTCTTCCGGTGATGGTGGCTAACATTCACCGAGGACTTCGGCAGCTTTCCAGTGCGTTCACACGGAAGGAGACCGATTTGCCAGGTCAGATCCCCACGCTTAAGGTAGAGTTTCCCTACGCTTATTTGATGGCCTGGTTCGTCCTCCACCGTCCGGACATGATGTCGGTGCCGAACGCTACAGATCACTCTGTTCCCCTGCTGCAGTTGCTTGAAAATGGTAGGTGGGAAGGCCGCGGGTTTTCTGATGTCCGACAGCAGCTGCAGGTCCACAAATGTTGGGCGTTCTCTACTTGTTTCCCGCAGTTCTCCGGCCGATACGGCGAGTGTTTGACAGACGATGAGAGGCCGAGAGAGAATCGGACCCACTTAGACATTGGCTGCTTCAATTGGCTGGTGAACATCAGGCCCGGCTATCTAACTTTCCGGGTGAAGAATGAGTGCTTCATAGAGCCATATCTACCCTGCCGATTTGCTCGCCAGTTTGGCTACGATCAGCTTTACATCGGGAATCCTCGCCAGCAGCTTCGGACCCATAGTGGTTTGGTGGACGGTCTTCGTGCATGGTTGTGGACCGTGACTGGCTGTACCGGTGCTAGGTTCAGCCTCCCGAGTATTGATCGGCAGTTGAATCTCACCTTCTTGAGCTGCAAGTGGTTATTAGCAGCCAACAAGACTATCCCTGTGAAGCCGATTGCGGAGCTAGAGGCCGAGGAAGCTTCTCGGGTTGATTCGCGCAGGATTCGGGAGAGGGCTCGATCACAGAGGATACAAAATAAGACTCGCCGACTTGATAAAGAGGGCCATAGGTCATTCCATTCTACAGATGAGGCTTCCGGCGGAGATCCCGAAGATTGTGATGACTCCTCTGAGCGAGGTTTGCTATTCATCTTTTCTTTCTACTTTCTAGAAATATTGAAACTGACTATAATTCCATGTTTCAGGGACCACAGCTGATCATGACGAAGAGTTCTATCCTCCTCCTCGGGCGAGACCTTCGATCCCCACTGCTAGGCGGAAGAGGTTAGTCCGTAAGCTGCCTGCAGCTTCCCGAGCTTCCGATACGGACCTAGCTGGTGATAATCCTGCCAGTGATGGAGGTAATATTTATCCTGAGAACTATTCCTCTGGTTACTCAGCGTATTGACTTATACTTCCCTCCCTCTATATAGGAGCACGTGAGGAGCATGAGACGAGTCCTGATCCAATCCCCATATCTCCCGATGAGTCTGATCCGCTACCCCCTGTAGAGAGGCCTACAGGGGTTGCTGATATTGGAGCGGTGTAGGCATCAAAAATTGCCGATAGGTCCCCGAACATAGCTCGGTGTCAACGAGCGGCGATCGAACGTCACTACCCGGTTCACAAGAGCTCAAGTGATGCCGGTGAGCGACTGAAGCAAACCGACGGATTACATGAACCGACAGAATGTCAGAATCGCAAGGATACGGGTTGACCGAAAACCCCGCTATCACTGCAATCAGATCAACGCCCGCTGCACCTCGACCACCCCACAGATAATCCAACCATCGGGGCTTACAGAGCTCGCCGTCACGATTCCAACGCATCCGAAATCACCCAAATCCGAGTTCGGACAAAAAGTCAACGGCGAGTCAACGGCGGGACAACGGCACAGCCCCGGGCTGAACCGGGGACACACGAAGCTGTCTCGGCTGGCTCGAGACACCCCATGGGGGGTGTCCCGGCTTGGCCAAGACACCCCTAGGGGGGTGTCTCTCCTCTTAGGGGTGTCCATATCAGCCCCCCCCCTCTCCTTTTGGCTATAAATAGCCCCCTAGGCCTCCTTTGTGAGGGGCTCTTGATTTTGGCGCTGATTTAGCTCTTGGAGAAGAATTTCCGGTCTTGGGATTATCCTCGAGATCCGAAATTCTAAAGTCTGAAGCGGCGAAGCCCTGCTGGAGTGAGGAGTCGGAATTCTTCATCAAGGTTCATTCACCCCCCCTCTCTGATCCTTAGTGTTGCTCCTTTGCGGTGACACTAAGAAGAGCTATTATCTCGTTTTAGCCGAGATATACGCTTATAACCTCTAGATCTTGCGCGGATCGACGAGGTTCTGTTTCTATATCCTACGCGGATAGACGAAACTCTGCCGGATTTTATCGGCAAGGATCTTGAAGAGTCGGCGGTCCACGGACATCGACGTCCCCGTCACAGGCTAACAACCCACGCAAGCGAGACCGTACCAAACCGGGCTCTCGTGTTTATTTTCGTTTAAGTTGTAAATCCTTTTGTTTTCATTTAAACTCTGTTGTAACGCCTGAAGTTGTAACAGATCTCGAAAAAGAGAACAAGTAATGAAAACAGCAACTTTTACCGGAAACAAGCTGGCGACCACAGTGGGAGCCGCCGACCTCGCTGCCGAGATCGGAGTGACGCAACCGGCCTTCAAGATCCGGGTGAATGAAGAGATCGAATATGAATTCAATCAGAAGAAGTTCGAAGAGTACCTCTCCTCCTCCTCCTCCAGATCTGCCTCTCCGCACCGGCGCAGGAGGAACTCATCTCCAAAAAGGGCTCGCGGGATCTCCAACTCCTCAATTCAAGACCCCGCCGTCGCTGCCACTACACTTGCACCACACAACGGCCTTGCGTCGATCAGTGTGGTCAAGAACGTAGATCCAACCGCCACAAAGGCGATAGGTGATGCTGCCCCAACTCCATCAAAGAGAGCGCTCCAAAGGCGTCGTCAACGTCTCGCTCAACAGCTGGCCAAGGCCAAGGAGTCAAAGGATGGAGTGCGCTATGCAGAGGACTTGAAGTCGAGGCAGCGACAAGAGCAGCGGCAGGTAATCAACTTCCCCTCCAAATCAGGAGCGAATGAGTGGATCCGCGTCAAGAGGAACCGCTCCACGCTCGAGGAGCGAATCAAGAAGCGCCGTGCTCTGCTTGCACATGCCCGGCTCCTCCTAAAGAAGGCAGAGGAGATGCAGAAAGAATCGGTGGTCAAAACGCCATCCAAGAGCAAATCGGTGTGGGTGCCCAAGGCAAACCCAACACCTCAAACCAAGAAGGGCAAGATTATCGCCCAGGGTTCAACCAAATCAGAGCCTACTTCTCCTGTACCGGCACCCTCAACAGGGCCAGGTAAAAAAGGGGATCATTCAAGATCCCAGGTTCCTTTGACGAGTCGCCTCGGTCCCTTACCGGAGAACCGAGGCAGAATACCCGTCAAAGAACGGCTGGGACCATTGAAAGGTCCCCAAACTAAAATCCAGACTGGGGGTGGAATCAATCCCCCTAAGAATATTGACAAAGGGAAAGCCCCTATCACCGGCCGCACTGAGTTGCGAGCCGAACTGAAAGAGCCCGTTCGATTTCTACGCTCCCAAAAGCGTAAAATTGAACGGGCCACTCTTGAAAAATCTAACCAATTTTTGCATTCCCAAAGGGAAACACACTCGTCTGAGGATGAGCGTGTTATACCAAGGGACATCCACCAGCACTCCGTAGGTTGCTCCAGCTATCAAGCTGATAAGCTGTACTACAGGGCTGGGGGTGTAGAAAAATCTCGAAAGAGATACATGCAGGAGTCCCACTGCCCATGTGCCAACATTATCAAGGCAGTGCTGTCCGAGTGTTGCTGTAATCAGACCCCAACAAGAATCTCGGTGTTCGAGAGACTCTCCAAGCCGAAGCGTTTCCACAAGAAGAAACCGCTCCGCCGAGAGGATGAATACTCAAAAGTGTCAGTCAACATGACCGGCAGAGGGGGATCAACACCACGTCTCAACGTGGATCAGCTTGCCGAAGCATCCCGATGCATGACATGGTTACGGTCGGGAACCATCAAACGGAACACTTACCTAAGAGTACACAAGGGACTTTCCCTAGAAGAGGAGGAATCCGATGCTGATTCTGATACCTGCTCCGCCGTCGCGTCCGATGACACGGCTTCAAGTGCAGGTCAACCTTATGAGTCGCTCATGATCAGCGCCGAGCAAATGTCGAAGATACTTGAAGAAGCCCTAGCCAAGCAAAAGGAAAGCTTCAAATTTGAAATGGAGATGGCCATGCAGCGGATGAGGGAGATGCACGATCAACAGATCGCGGCAATGACGGTTCACCAAGGAGAACCGAGCCAACGCAATCCAGAGGAGCATGAACGGGAAGCGGATAATGTCAACATTCCTCCCGTCAATACCAACACTGGGGGTGGTCCCGCAGAAGAAAATGCAAAAGAAGACCACGCCGCCTCTCCCAGAAGCCACTCGAAGACCGAGACGAGTGAGGACAGGAAGATGAAAGACCTGGAGAGCAAGATCAATGCATTGATGAATGCCCAGGAGGTAAAAAGATCCGGTATACCCTGCCCATATCCGAGGGAGTGGGAATCGATCCCATATCCGGCAAAGTTTAATCTGATTAACTTTACGCCGTTTGATGGGAAGGGTTCCCCTACCCAGCATTTAATCTATTTCAAGTCTCATTTAGGAATCATTTCCGGAAATGAGCCCCTCATGGTGCGGTCATTCGTTGGCACTCTTCGCGGAGCTGCCTTCGATTGGTACCGCCGTCTCAAGCCTGGGAGCATCAACGGCTGGGATGACATGGAGGACATGTTTCTAACGAATTTCTTTGATGATGACACCGAGGTTTCAATCGGCACGCTGTTCGATGAAAAACAAAAGAACGGCGAGACGGTTGAAAACTTCGTGAAGAGATTCCGCAACAAAGCCATGAATTGCAGGGATCCGGTCAGCGAGGATTTCATCCTCGAGACCTGCCACAACAATCTGACGCTCGACATCCTTGAAGCCATGGGAATGGCGCCATCTAAAACCTGGAAGGATTTGAAGATGCGTGGAGAGCGAGCTGAACGGTTTCTCAAGAGGAAGAAAGCAGAGAGAGGGCAAATTCCCAACAATGCCCCACAACCAAATTTTACCCCCAAGGGTAAAGGGAAGGCACATGCAAATGCGGTGGTCGCAAATCAGGTCTTTGAAGTGCAAGCACAGCCGCAGCAGCCACAACAGCCACAGCAGCCGCAGCAGCAGCAACAGAGGGCGCCTCAACAACCGAGATGGCAGCAACAGCCCCAGAAGCAAAAGGTTGGGGAGCCGAGGTTCCCAAAAGTTTACTCGTTCAAAGAGGATGAAATCCCGGGTATTTTCAAATACCTCGTAGAGAACAACAAGATCAAGCTGCCACCAATTCAGGATCAAGAAGATGCCAAGAGGGTCAATGATCCGAAATATTGCGCATTCCACCGAGCGGTGCACCATCCTACCAAGGTGTGCTACGCTCTCAAGGATAAGATTCAGGCCCTGATCGATGTTGGGGTCATCACTATGAAACAGCCCAAAGAGAAGAAGGTGGGTGCAAACACCGTGTCCATTAGCTTTGGATCCGTACCCTCGAGTTGGTTCCAACACGAGTCGGTGATCAAAGCAGCGGTGAAGACAGTAAACGATGATCCACACCAGCAGCGCCAGAAAGGGCTTGTGCCACACACAGCCCCAAATGGCGAAATCTTGTGGGTTCATCCGGACCTGATCGCAGATGAACAATGGGCCGGGACCTCTTCCACGAAGAACAAAAAGAAGTCGAAGAGGAAAGGCAAATCGTGCTGCGGTGCTTCTGCCATACCGGGGGTGGATGATGACAAAATTCCAACCTTCCCACTTTCCGAGGATGAGCAAGAAACTTTCACAACCCGAAGCGGGAATGAGTATCACTTCAAGTATCCGGAGGCTACTGAGCAATTGGGTACCAAAACCCCACCTTCCAAGACGCTCGCAGAGTTGGGAATTTCAGCAATTCCCCCAACACCTGCAGTGGCGACGGAGAGAATCCCACAGAAGGATAAGGGAAAAGAGCCTGTACGTCAAGAAGCTCAGAACCCGAGGCCGTCTCGATTCAATAATCCAATTGGACGAGACAAACCGGGGAATGCAAGCTCTCAGCCCCATTTCGACATTATGGCGCAATTGGCCAACATCCCGGCCAGGATAACTCTATACGAGTTGCTGCGGTTGTCGAAAGATACACGGAAGGCACTTCAAGAAGCCTTGAGTGATTCCGAAGCCTTCTTGACTCGGATCAAGCCATCTTCCGAAGAACCGGAGTCCTCAGCTCAACAATGCAACCTGGCGGCTCATCACTTTCCCTGCATCTCTTTTACCAAAGAAGACATGCAGACAAAGAACTCCAATCATGATAGGCCGTTGTACTTCACCGGGCATATTGGCTCCAGCGTTGTCAACCGGATCCAAGTCGATCCGGGTTCCGCTGTGAGCATCATGCCATTCCGATTGATGCATCATCTCGGAATCCCGACTAGCAAATTAGCGTCCACTGGCACGACAATCTACGGATTCAACACCAGCGGGTCTAGGCCCTTGGGGAAGATCCGAGTTAAGTGCCAGATCGGGGATTTGAAGTCGGAGGTCACATGCTATGTGATTGACGCGGAAACGTCCTATAATTTACTGTTGGGTCGGCCTTGGATCCACGGTAACCTTATAGTCCCGTCAACGCTGCATCAGTGCTTCAAATATGTGGGCACAGATAATGAAGTCAAGACGGTGGTCGCGGATAAGCAACCGTTCAAGGGATTGGAGAATTACTTCACCGATTCCCTTTTATATGGCGCTGAATCCGATACTGAACCATCGGCCCAAGGAACGGACAGCGGTGATGAAGCTGATACCGAACCAGGGCTTGATTACGATGGCGGTTTTGTTTTAAACAACATTGTACCCATTGTAATCAATCTTGACGATGATGAATCATCGGAAGATAGTTGTAATTGGCAACTTGCCGAAGAACTATCAATAAATGATGATTTAGAGTACTCGACGGGTCTTGATGATATCGCCAACGAACTCTATGCTAACCCTGATTTATATATGCCTCTTCAATCATTTTGTTTGACAAAGAAGCAGGTACACGACCCTTGCGGGACAACGCTCATCATCCCCGCAGGGATTGGGGGTGGAAAGGAGGTCGTCTACGGCAAAGGAAGAGCATCTCCGATACCCAACCATTTCTTGGAAGAGGAGGATGACGACGATAAACCAGCCCGCCATCTATCCAAATACGATACGAAAGCGCGTAACATGATGGAAATGCATGGCTATGACTTCAAGATCGGAGAAGGTCTTTTCTTTGGTCGAGGTCCACGGGTTCCACCCCGGATGGCCTATGTACCGAAGGGAAAACCCGATAATTACTACCGCCATAAAAGAGGTCTAGGCTATGTCTCATCAGATGATGAGTGTGGCTGGCAAATCATTGACCAGATTGCTAACAAGACTAGGAAGGGATATTCTTCCGACTCTTCGGGATGGGATTCCGACACTAGTCTTGGTGAAGTGTTTAAGAAGCTAATGTCGAACATGGTCACGGTTGATCCAACGACAATGGAAGAAGATGATGAGATGCCGACATGGGAAGACCCGTGGGTTCATCACTTAAGCATGCAGTATGGAGACCGGTTCGAGCAGAGAGAGCCTCCTACCGAAGACCCAGTCGTTCAGGTGAATATGGGCACCGAGGAGAATCCAAAGCCAATATTCATCAGCGATAGCCTCCTACCTGAAGAGAAGGAGGAGTTGATTTCTCTTATCCGGGAGTATATCGATGTATTCGCCTGGAATTATGAAGACATGCCAGGTCTCGACCCGAACGTAGCAGTGCATCGTCTTAACATCAAGCCGGAGGTTAAACCAGTCAAACAACAACAACGACGGTTTCGTCCGCAAATGATGGAAGCGATCGAAGCTGAAGTCAAAAAGCTCGTTGATTCAGGATTTATCCGAGAGGAGCAACATCCCGAATGGCTTGCCAATATTGTTCCGGTCCTAAAGAAGAACGGGAAGATCCGGATATGCATTGACTTCAGGGATCTCAATGCTGCTTGCCCAAAAGATGACTTTCCTCTCCCCATCACGGATGTTATCATCGACAACACGTGCGGGTTTGAGAGGATGTCCTTTATGGATGGTTTCTCTGGTTACAACCAGATAAAGATGCATCCAGATGATGAGAAGCACACTGCATTCAGAACACCTCTCGGTGTATTCTGCTACACAGTCATGCCCTTCGGCTTGAAGAATGCAGGTGCCACATATCAGCGAGCTATGTCGAAGATCTTTCAGGAACATCTCCGAAAGACGGTTGAGTGCTACGTGGACGATCTGGTCGTGAAAAGTCGTGATAAGAATGATCACATCAAAGACTTGAAGACCATGTTCGACCTGATGCGGGCCCATCAATTAAAGATGAATCCCACCAAGTCTTTCCTCGGAATGTCCAGCGGCAAATTCCTGGGATTCGTCGTCACCACCAAAGGTATTCACATTGACCCTGACAAAGTGAAGGCGATCAATGAATTGCAACCTCCAAAGAACCTCAAAGAGCTCAGAGGATTGCAAGGGCGATTGGCTTATATCCGTCGGTTCATCTCGAACCTATCGGGAAAATGCCAACCGTTCTCCAGGCTCACAAAGAAGGGCGTGTCATTCGTATGGGACGACGCTTGTCAACAGGCGTTCGAGAGTATCAAAGAATATCTCTCGAAACCTCCCGTACTCGTCGCACCAAAATCGGGCAAACCGTTCTTGATTTATGTCAAGGCGACGAGCCACTCATTAAGTGCATTGCTTGCACAAGATGACGATAACGGTCACGAGCAAGCAGTATATTACTTAAGCCGAACCATGGTAGGCGCAGAATCTCGATATCCCATGATTGAGAGGGAATGCTTAGCCTTAGTGTTCGCCATCCAGAAGATGCGGCATTATTTGGTTGGACAAACCATCTACGTCATCTCCAAAGTTAACCCGGTCCGAGTATTCATGACTCAACCGGCTTCCATGAGCTGGCGATTAGCGAAGTGGGCTTTACTCTTGTCCCAATACGATCTGCACTTCAAGCAGCAGAAGTCAGTAAAAGGGCAAGCTATCTGTGATCTCTTGGCAGCTAATCCAACTACGGACGCCGCCGAGGTATATGACGATTTACCTGATGAAACCCACGAAGTCAACGCAACTTCACACCAACAAGTGTGGCGTTTGTACTTCGACGGCGCTTCACGAGCAGCTAATGCCGCAGGTACTCCCGGATGTTCTAAGGTCTCCTCCGGAGTTGGAGTGGTCTTAGTTTCCCCGGGAAAACATGTGATGCCTCGAGCCTACTCATTAACTGAGTCGTGCTCGAATAACGTGGCAGAGTATAACGCACTGATTATAGGACTCAACTTTGCCAAAGAGCTGGGGGTTGAGTATCTCGAAGGCTTCGGTGACTCTCAACTAATAGTCAAACAAGTCCAAGGGGAGTACGAAGTCCGAAGTCAGGATTTGCTACCATACCACAAGATGGCGGTGGAGCTAGCGGAATCGTTTGAAGGGTTCTTCATCGAGCACGTTCCGCGACTACAGAACACCTATGCAGATGCGTTAGCAGCTTTAGCTGTGTCCTTGGCACAGCCTCCCGGAACAGAGCAATTTGTTACGGTAAGAACACACCAACTTTTAGTGCCGCTTTATAATGAAAATGGCAGGAAGGAAGAGGTCCAAGAGGTGCACACAACTCAGGCTGAGTTCGAACCCCGAGATTGGCGCTTCCCCATCATCGACTACGTCTTGCATGGAATCTTGCCAGAAGACGTGAAGGAGAGAGTCGATCAGACGAAGAGCTCCGAGATTCTACTATAATACAGAGAATCGAACGCTATACCGCAGGGGGTATGATGGCGTGTTGGCACGGTGTCTATCAACCAAAGAAGCTGAAGAAGTGCTTAAAGAGGCACATGAAGGAGAGTGCGGCGCGCACCAACCTGGTCCTAAGCTCTATGATCGCATCAGGAGAATGGGATACTTTTGGCCCTCCATGATGCATGAGGCAATTGTATACGCCCGGAAGTGTCACGCATGTCAAGTACACGCGAATTACATGCACCAACCTCCGGAACATCTACATCCTTCGGTTACGTCATGGCCGTTCGAGACCTGGGGAATGGACATTGTTGGTCCTATAAATCCCCCTTCGGTTAAAGGCGATCGGTTCATCCTGGCGATCACTGATTACTTCTCCAAATGGGCTGAGGCAGTCCCACTCAGAGAAGTCAAGACGAGCAACGTCATTGCATTCATCAAGCACCATATCATCTACAGGCATGGTGTTCCAAGACGAATCATACACGACAACGGTCCTCAATTTATCAGCAACGCCTTCATAAGGTTCTGCGAAAAGTTCAAAATTCAGGACATCTCGTCAACAGCCTATAACCCCACAGCAAACGGGTTAGCTGAAGCCTTCAACAAGACTATCATAAAGCTCTTGTCAAAGCTTGTGAAGAATAGCAAGCGAGATTGGGATGATAAGCTCGGCGCAGCTCTATGGGCCTATCGTACCACGGTGCGTACACCGACCGGCGCAACCCCATACTCATTGGTGTATGGATGTGAAGCCGTTCTCCCTTTGGAAATTCAAATTCCATCTCTTCGGATCGCTCTCGCAACCCAGATGACGACCGAAGAACAGCATCAGAAGCGCCTCGAAGAACTCGAGATGCTCGATGAAAAGCGCTTGGAAGCTCAACAGCACATTGAGTTTTACCAAGCCAGGATTTCTCGAGCCTTCGACAAAAAGGTTCGACAAAGGAGTTTTAAGGAAGGGGACTTGGTCTTAACCGAGAAACGTCCTATGATCCTTAACTCCAAGAAGAAAGGCAAGTTTGAACCCAAATGGGAAGGACCGTTCGTAGTAGAAACAGTTTACTCGAACGGCGCCTATCGTCTAGTCACCAAAGATGGTGACCGACTCATGATGCCAATAAATGGCAAATTTCTGAAGAGGTACTATCCTTAGTATCCTCAGAAGAATTGAGGTACCGGGAAGTTCCCGGAAGAATACCACGTCGGGGTATTCTTAGGGATAACCCGGTCGCTGATGAGCAAGAAATCAATATTCGAATTCCGAATATTCTTGTTTGTCAGAATTTAACTCTCATAAACACTCTTTTGCTGAGATGAGATCTAAATCATTGATTCTCCCCTCGCAGAACTTTCAGTGGTTTCTGACTACTCATAGTCTCCACCACACCATTCCAGTTTGGTCAAACCTTATGACAGTTAGGACCAAAGCCAAAATCCCCTCTCGATTCCTCCAATGAACGAGAGGTCCACTTTCAATCCAAATGACCAAACCTTACGACAGTTAGGGTCGTTTGAACCTTTCGATTCGAGTAACCAAACCTTACGACAGTTAGGGTTATCCGAATCTTTTCGATTCTCGGAGTGGAGATCCCACTTTTAGTTTCACTTGTCGGATCCTGGGGGTGGAGATCCCACCTCGAGTTTCCTTTCCTGCTGAAGATAGAATATAAAATTCTTCCTCTTCAGAGTCAAATGAC
>BQKN01039295.1:0-17964 GCA_022839385.1 Asparagus kiusianus | reverse complement strand
AGCGAATCCGCTTAGTGGCCTAAGAGAAGGTGGTCCTGTTCTGTGGGCGAATTCGTTTGCTAATCTGCCGCGATAGTTTTTACCATCTACAAGACCCCCTTCAAAGTTTTCAGACCAAAACCGGCTTACGTGTGGTCTGGAATACTTTGAATGAAGACGTTTTGGACCAGGTGCACTAGGATTTTTAGCAAACCCTCAGCTATCAACGGGTTTGATCTGCCTTTACCGATTACCGTTTGAATCGGGCTAGCCATACTATTCCCCTCAGTATGATGAGTTGTCGAGTAGTTTCCCTTAGGCTTAGTGCTAAGATTTCTACTCTGACCCTTAGCCGCCTGGGGCGCGGGTTTAAACGAAACCACTTTGATAGTTCCTAGATTTTGGACAAACCGCCTGCTTCTCAAAGGTGTGTGAGTCATGCGGGTGAAATTAGGACTTGATGGCGAAATTTTGGAAGACTTGCGGATTTCATTCAAGTTTTCGCCGTCGGGACCCTTTCCTTAGGCGAAATCAGGCCTAATGTGAGTAGGCCACGCGCTTGCCTGCGGGGCTTCGTGTCTTTCCAGCTAAGGCGGCGTGGCCTGGTCACGATTTGACAACTCGACTCCGCTCAACGCGCCTCGTCCTGATCGTGGCCGTGGTTTTCGAATTCAACCGCTGGATGCAACCGTCGATGAGGGTGATCTGGGCCGTCGAATTCGATTGTGGCCACGTTTTCCCGTTCGAGGGCAGTTGTGGCCACGTGGGCAACCTTCCTCTTTTTTAAACCCGCTGTTTTCCTCCTCTGGGATCCACCGTGCTCTTGAATCTTGCAAGAAATTTCTAAGACGAGAATTCCCGCCCCATCTTTCAATGGCTCCAAAAACTAGGAAGCGCAAAGTGAGAGGTGCAGGCCCTGGAGGTTATTCCGATCGTCTCTCCGCCGGCATGCCCGCCAGTGCCCCGGAGTCGCGCTCAGGTACGTCGATAAGTTTGTTGGGTTACCTCGTGTGGGTCTTAGGCGTCGGATTTGGGGAGATGAGTGTTGCTCACTGTCCTGGAATCCCGCCGCTTTTGGCAGTTTCCCCCAATTTGGGGGCAAAGTTAGCCCTATTTGCCCCTTGGGGGAGAGGGAGGCGACCTTTCCCCCCCTTCTTTTTTTTTTGATAGGCGATTCCGTCTGTCTTTGTTTGATGGGCGATTTCGCCTTTTTGGCGGATTTTGTCTTAATCGATTTTCCTTTCTTACAGCGACTTTTTTCGATGAGGCTTTCTCGGAGGGTGTGGCCATTGGCCACGCCGGTGGTACGAACTACACGGCACCCCCTAGATTTCCCTCCTTGGCTCCGTTACCCGCGTTTGCCGCCGACAAGCCAGACGGCTTGATAAAGAGGGTCACGGACGGTCACCATCTGACGCTACGCGAGTTGACGACCGACGCGGCGTTGACGGATGATGCCAGGGCAGAATTGCCGAAACCTCAATTCTTGTTCGGCGACGCCATGACCGACCCCTCTGCCTTGTTGCTCAAGGAGAGCATGTGGTTCCACACGGTAGAAGGGATTCACTACTACCTCCCCAGTATGTCGAGGGGGTTCTCGATCGTTGAGCTGCGATCCCTCGCGGTTCCTCGGACGATGAACTGGGAGCTGACCTCCACTCAAGACGGGGTCACCTGTGGCGTATTCACGGGTTCTACCGCCGGATATGGAGTGGATGGCTCCTGTAAGCGCGTGACGGGTCTACGTCCTGGCTTAATGTCCGCTGAACTGCCCGTGGGGGAATCGATATCAGCGGCGGAGACCTTTCGTCATCGTTTCTTTCGAGTCGGAGGGAGTTTTCCACCGAAGGATTTCAGAGCTCCGGGGTGGGTTTATTCTGCACCCGGCAGCGACACTTGGTGGTCCAAGATCACTGACCGTGTTCTGGCTGAGAATGCCGATCTCAAGAACACGGAGTTATATGCGGCCATCGAAGCCACGCGGCACGGCTTGCGGATCAACGCTTCTCAGTTCCACAGCATTCTGGAGCTGTATTGTGCGGAAAGCGGCACATTCTTCACCCCCAACGGTGAGCTCGGCATCACTTCTCATGAGATGCACGATGTGTCGGGTCTGCCCCTGGGAGACTTCCCTTACGAGGAATACGTCCCCGACCAAGCTGAGATCGATCAGCTGTTGAGCCATTCGCCCTCGGCGGTCGAGACTTTGTGGGAGTTACTCTGCCATTACCACATCTGCCTCAGCACCTTGGGGGCAGCAGATCATAAAGGGAAGAAGAAGGGGATCAGCCACAAGAACTGGGCTGATTATCTGTTTCCGGGGAACGACGTCAAGGGGCAGCCTGCCCTTCCATTAGGCGCATGCGACCAGTCCGAGGTGGAGGCAAGGATAGCCGAAGAAGGGGGTAACATGACTCTCGACCGTGATGAAGGCGGATTCAAGTCTGGTACCGTCCTCCACTCGTTCCACCATCAGGCGGAGTCACCAATCTCTGGGAAGGCGCTGCTTGCGGGGTACCTCATGTTATGGTTGAAGAGGTGCGTAGTCCCCACTCACTCCTTTGAGGCTCTTCCCGTCGAGGTCGTGTACCCGGCGGTTTGCTTAGCTCACGGGAAGTCTTATTCCTTGGTATCGGCGACGATAGCGTGCATCCATCGGGGGCTCCGCACCCTGACGGCTCAGTTCTGCCGCGTGTCGACTGTCGATGAGGGAGAAGGAGAGGTTATCAGGACTCCCAACCCCCGGGTGGGGCTGCCGTATACCTATCTGATGGCGTGGTTCGTATACCACTGTGAGTGCTTGATGAGTGCTCCGGCGGCTCTCCAAGGTGACAAGTTCGTCCCGTTTGTTCGGCGCTTGGAGAAGTGCTCCTGGAAGTGCAAGGACATCCCTGATGCGCGGAAGATGCTCTCCCACTTTGGGAATTACAATTTTCGCCGTTCCTTCCCCTATTTCAGCGGGGGCGGATACGGAGAATCCCTCAGGGATGCGCCGACGGCGGACCGCTACACAACCCTCCCTCGCGGCGCCTTTCGCTGGTTGGTAAACATCCGGCCAGGGTATCACGTTCTGAGAACGGGCTCGTCGTGCTATCTTGAGCCGTACATCCCCTGCAGGTTCGCCCGCCAGTTTGGGTATGACCAATTGTACGTGGGCAACGTCAATCCCCAACTGCGGTTTGAAGGAGGGCTGGCGGATGGAGCTCGCGGATGGTTCTGGACTCATGCTGGCGGCACCGATGCTCGCTTCGAGTTACCCTCAAAGGATCGCGACTTGCACCATACGTTCTCGTATTGCCGGTGGTATCGGGGCGCCAGCGCTGATCCTACCGACTTCCGGTTCCAGAGTTCGTGCTTGGCGGAGCACAGACGTCACCCAAGAGGAGCTCCTCGACCTTCGAGGCGAAGGGGCCATGCAACGGCTAGGGAGTCGTTCATGGAGGACCCTGCAGGAGATTCTGAGGGTGAGGGTGTGGGTCCAGGCGAACCCGAAGCGCCCGAAACACGAGCTCCTCCTCCCAGTCTTCCTCTAGATTCCCAAGGCGAGCGGAGGGAGCCTGCTGAGTTAACCCGGGTGAGCAAGCGCCTGGAGCAAGCCCGTAGTGCGATTGCTGGGCGTATGGGAGCGCCCCTGTTATCTCCGAGCAGTTCGTTGCTCTCAAAACGGCAGCGAGAAGCGGCGGAGAGCTCTAGAGTGGAAGTGGCCAAGAGGGCCCGTGGCGAGGAGACTACGGGGACCACCAGAGCGGCGGCCGATCGGGCAGCTACCGCCTCTGGGGCGGAAATAGCTCGACCTGCTCCTTCTGCTGCGCCGCAAGTGGCTCCGGCGATTCCGAAGGACACGCTTCCTTCCTCGGGAGTGGAGTCACAGGCGGGGGGTTTGACGACTCCTGCGTCTGCACCAAGAGGTAATCTTTCGGTGCAATGCTTCTGTGTAAGAAGTTGGATTCGCATCCTCTGACCGTTCACATTGAATTCGTGTAGGTGCAGCCGAGGAAGCGATCCCCATCCCTTCTGACGAAGAGGAGGGGAGTGGAGATGAAAGAGAACCAGGGGGTTCGAGTAAGCATGAGTTTCAATGCTGTTGACCCTTCTAGGCTAAGGGGGTACTGATTGTCATCATCACATTTTTTTTTATTCGCAGTTGGCCCCTCTCATGGAGTAACTGGCAAGGAGGACCCTCCCTCTTGGGGGAGTCATTCGGGCGAATCTGAGACAAACGACAACGTCTCAATTCACGAGGCGCTATCGAGCGAAGAGGAAGTATCGACTCCTGTGGGTCAACAAGAGGGAACCTCCGCTTTCGAGGGGACGTCGGTCGGGGGTGAACGCTCAGTGCGAGAGTCTCCCGTTCAAGGGGGAACTCCCGTCGGACTAATGGTCAGCTCCTCACCTGTGGTGGCTTGCGACTCTGTCACTGCCGTTCTGGCGGCGCCAGCGATTGTTCCGGCTCCGGCAGCGCCAGTCAACATTCCTGCGATTGTGACCACCGGTGCTCCGATCGTGGCTTCGTCCTCTGTTGAAGAGGCCGCCCTCTCTCCTATGGAATGCTGGCGAAAGAGGCAGGTGGAGCGAGCTGTGGCCAATTTCGAAGACACTCTGGCTCACTGCACTCGCCAGGTCTTGGAGGGGAATTGTCCCTTCGAGGAATTCAAGGAAGTCCTTGAGGACGACGCGTCCTTCTTGCGTAAGAGGCTCGGCGCTGCTGCAGCGAGGCCCTATTTTCAGCGCTTGAACAAAGTGGAGGTGGCGGTTCAGCAGCTGCTCACTCTTCGTGCAGAGAGCTCCAATCTCTTTGATATCGCCTCTCGCGAAGTTCGAGTAACCCTGGCAGATCGGGATCGCCGCCTGGATGAGAATCTGACGCTGGAGTTAAAGTTGTCAGCGGAGTTGGAGCGGGCCAAAGCCGAGGATGCACGGGTGGCTCGCGAGCAAGAGACGGTTGATAGCCGGTTCTCCCGAATTTCCTTTGAAGTGGAGAGGCTGAAACGGGTCATAGCTGACGCGCAAGCTTCTCTGGCTGTTCAAGGGAAGGCCCTTGATCAGGTGGCAAAGGAGCTGGAGGATGTTGAGTCCCGCCGGCAATTGACCGCCGACACTGTTGGGGAGAAGGATCGAGCTCTCAAGGATGTCAAGGATGTCATTCAAGACCTGGTCTCATGCACAGAGGAAGAGATCCGTGGAGAGATCTTAAGGAGGCTTGAGCTCAGCCATGCCGAAAAGATTCGTGAGGCGGAACTGCGAGTGAAATCTTTGTAATTCGCCTTTAGTTTTTTTTTTGTTGTAATAGGACTCCCTTTTCATGAATGAAATTATCCTTTTGCTTCTGGCGATTACGACTTGTGTGCATACTATATTTAGCATAGTTATTTTAATGCACCAGTTGACGTCCAGTTGAGGGAAATTTCCCTTGGCGGATTTCAGTCATGGGCCTGCTTTGCCAGTAGGCGAATTTTACCCGTGGGCGAATTCGCGGTTGTCACATCAACGGCGATTTAATTTGCAGGGGGAGAGCTCCGCTTTAAACGGGTCGTGTGTCTGCCCACGTGCATGTCAGTTACGGAGGCGTGGGTGCGCCGTCTTGCTTTAATTACAGCAGTGCGATGGGTCTCTTCGTCCTCCACGCCCGATCTGGGCCGTTGATTAGAGATCATGCTCCGAAACTACTGAATTTCAATCATTCCTATAGGATGCGGGATATTCGGCTTCTCCCTCAACTGTTCGGGACTGAAGGGTCCAATCAAACTGCATATAACCGTCTAGGATCGGGGTATTTTAGTACCTTTTTCCTTCGTCAAGAAAAGCCAAGGCTTTCTCATCGTTCCTCTCAGAAGAGATCCTGATCACCTTGTGTCTCCCAGATGGCACCGAAGATGAAGAGGGTTACTTCTAAGAGGAGGAAGGAGGCGTCTCCCTCGGGTGCGGTCAGGACGGCCGCTGCCGGAGGTACGTTCCTAGTTCAAACCCTGTTTAGACATGGATAGGTATCTCTTGCTTAGATCCCCCCTCCATGCCCTCACTGTGCTTCTCAGCCCACGATGATGCACCGCTTCCTGAGGAGCATGAGGCGGAACCTATCTTGATATCCGATGATGAGCCCGAGAGCCCGGAGGCTCCTCCTGCCCAAGGTTCCGCTCCGTAACCAGGAATGGAACCTTGTCTCGAGGTTCCCCCAATTGCGGCGCTCGCCCCTGGTCAACAACCTACTCCCCCTGGCTCCTTGTCTTAGCAGGCCCGCGTCGAGGAGTTCGAGAACGCAGTGAGACAGGTAATTTCTCTTGTCGATCTCGGCTTGGGTAGTTTTGCCAGTTTCAAGCAATCTCTCCTGGACCGTGCGGTAGACATCCGACGATCCGGCGAAAATCGGCTTTTCACCCGTTGTATGCGAGAACTTCGTCTTCTGGAGTCGCGTATGACAGGGCTAGAGGCATTGCTGCGGGAGGGCCCGGACGTGGAGTCTTGTCTGGTCCACCTCCGACGTTTGGAAGCTCAGGAACAGGAGGCCCGTTCCAAAGAAATTGCTGATTCGGAGTCTATCGTTGATTTCTGGGTGAGTCAACAACAACAGTTAGGGGACCAAGTCGTTGACCTCAATCGCACCATGGCTCGTCTGAGAGCCGAATTGAGGCAAGCGGAGACGAACTGGAAGGGGCTTCAATCCGATGTCGTCAAGGCTGGCAAGAAGGCTGAGGAAGAAGCCCAACGTCTTCGGGCTTTGCGTGAAAAGGACGCTGCTGCCGGGTCGAGCTTTGAGGAATGAATCAGGAAAACAGCCGAAGACAAGGCTCGGGAGGACCACGCGAGGAAGGTGGACCTGGTCAAGGAGGAGATCTCTACTTTTAGCGTGTTTGATTGAAATTTCTGCTATGTATTCCTGCTTAAGATACTCTGTTTATCTGTCTTGCTTTTGAAACTATGTCATGACTCGTGAAGTCATGATTTTGTTTAGATGTATTATCTTAAACACTGGGTGCATGTTTTGCCTTTTTGAACGAAATACTATGCCTTTCGCTATTTGCAAAAAACATAACTTTGTTCAAATGTACTGTCTAGAAGCATTTGATGCAGCTTGTGTTCTTCCTCGTCATGTTCCTTTTGGATACAACCCCTTTAATACTCCTTTGGCACGGCCATCAGCAATTTCAGATAGTACCCCCTTCGGGCGAAGGCTTGATTCGAGTATTTATTGGCGAATTCGCCGAGAGAGTCGTATTAAACCGCCGGTGGGTTCGCTGTGGGGATTAACTTCGACTGCTGGCGAATTCGAACCGTGGGCGAATCCCTGGTGGTGACGGATTCGTTTGAAAGCGAGGTTCGGTTGTGGCGAATCTTGCCCAATTGCTGACGAATTTATGCTACAGGCGAAATCCGTATGGTTTGAGTTGGAGTCGAAAGCCACATTTAATTGACGGCGGATTTGAACCGCGGGCAACACTCGCATGATGGCGAGTTCGTCTAAAGGTCCGAGATCTGACTGTTGGCGAAGCTTACGCCACGCGTCGGTCGGCGGACCCGAGTGCTCGCCAACCGAGACCGTGCAGGCGCATTTAACGCTCATTTATTGGTGAAGTGACTGATCGTTCTGCCTCCCGCTTAATCCGATCGGTCGATTTGGTGTTTCGAGAGTAGCCTTCAATGGCGCTGAGTTCGAAGCGTCGCAGAGCGTTCGGACCGCTTGATGGCTTGGGGTAATGAATCCCAACCGTTGGATCTCTTGGTATATACTTCCGCACTTGCCATCCTTTGGCCAAGTCTTGACTGCTTCGAGCGAAATCTGCCAGAAAAGAAAAGAAAACCTCTCCCCTTCATGGCCTCCTCTCCCGATCATAGTGACGGCGAAGGTGTCGGCTCCTCCGCCACCGTCGTGAACGTTGGCGCTCCCCCTGCCGCCCCGGTGAGCCCGGTCCAGGAATACCCCATTCCGGACCCTGTGGCTCACCCCGCTTTTGTGCCGCTCAAAGAATTGGTGGATTTGGTGCACGGGTGTGCCCTAGCCGTCAGCATGGGAGGTGAGCGATACTACGATTCGCTCCCCCTGGTAGAGAGGCGTCTGGAGGCGGTCCACCGTGCGGGCGATGACTCGCTCACACAGCGATGTGAGCGAGAGCTCGAGCTCGTGGAGGGGTGGATGTACCGCCTCGAGGAACTGGCTCACGAAGATCTTTCCAATGAGTCGCCGCCTCCCCCACTGCACTTCCTGCTTGGGCGCAACGAGCGGGCGCAGTGTATCCAGGCGAAGGAGGCTGAACTCAGACGTCTGAGAAAGCGGCACCAAACGGTAACGGACCGGATGGACGCTTACTTGGACCGGGCTTTCCACGAGGATGCCGGCACTCTTCGTGGCGAAGCGAAGCTGCAGGAGCGTTCGCGCGAGTTGGGGAGGCTCGGCGAGGCTGCCAGGGAGGTTGAGAGGGCACTGGAGCTCCTTCGCAAGGAGGAAGAGGACAGCCAGGCGGCCCTAGCCAGGCGGCAGCAGGAACGAAAGGAGAAGGCGAAGATCAGTCGTGCGGCGGAGCGAGCCGCGATCAAAGCTAAGATCGGCTCCTTCAGTCTACTAAAGTTCCTGTGATGCCCCCCTCCCTTCACTTTCTTCTTTTTTTTTGTCATTTGTCAACTCAGTTGGTGCTCCAAGCACCACAACTTGAAAAACTTATGCTTGTAAACTTTGGCCTGTAATGGCCTTAAGCCTTTGTTTATTGCTGTTTCGTACACACAGTTTCCTTTTCTTTTTGTTTGTGTTGTTCTGGTATTTGAGTTGAACTTGGTGAGCTTCTGACCGTTCTGTTCTGAACTTAGTCATTTCGGACTCTTGTTCTACTCTCGGTCGTTCACAGCGTGGGATCGGGTTGATCCCGGTTTCCGCGTTGTGGCTCCAGTGAGATCGAGAGAGTAACGCTCGGCTTGCAGTAGGGAACAGTCGTTCGCTGCTGCGGTCGAGTGGAGGACTCAATTTCGACTTGCCACTCGGCAAGCTGTCGCTTGAGGATTTGGCAGAGTTGCTGTCTGCCGAACTGCTCTTGACAGTGGTCGCCGTCTGAATAGGCGGCGACAGATGATAATCGAATCGTCAGAGATGTAGGAATGTGACGCCCGATTCTTGTAGGGACCCTCGCGTGGTAGGCCGCTACCCATCAGTTACCCTAAGGGGATGTTAGGATAGCTGGAATAGGCCGAATAGTTCAGGGACGTAGGAGTGTGACTATTTGACAGAAGTAATAACACGTCGCGTGGTAGGCTATTACTTAGGCTATGTTATTCGCTGGAATAACGGCGCCAACATCAGAGGTGATCATTAACCTGATGGGGGTTTTGTCACGATGGGAGTGACTGTGGGGGAACTTACCACTCTTATGGAGGGGATTGGTAAGTAGATTGTGTCAGAGGTTTAATGTTAACGTGACAGGGAATGTCGTGATTGGAACGACTTTGAGGACCCACCATCCTTTGGAAGAGGGTTGGAGAGTTGATTTTGTCAGAGGTTTAATGTTAACATGACAGAGAATGTCGTGATTGGAACGACTTTGAGGATTCGCCATCTCGCTGGAGAGGATAGGCGAATTGAATGGGTTTGTCGTGGTATGAACGACCTTAGTGGATCCGCCATCCCGTTGGGTAAGATAGGCGAATTGGGTTTTGTCGTGGCATGGACGACTTTAGTGGATCCGCCATCCCATTGGGTAAGATAGGCGAATTGGGTTTTGTCGTGGCATGGACGACTTTAGTGGATCCGCCATCCCATTGGGTGAGATAGGCGAATGGGTCCCGCCAGAAGCTTTCGCCAGAGCGGGTAGAGTAGGGACAGTTTAACCTCATATACCAGTTGGAGGGTTTGAGAACCAGTTTATACTCATATACTTGTGGGAGTTGGTGAAGGAGAACTAAGGGTAGTACTTCTTCAAGTATTTGCCGTTGATAGGCATCATGATCTTGTCGCCATTGGGCTTGACGAGGCGGTAGGCGCCATTTGAATAGACTGTTTCTATTACGAATGGCCCTTCCCACTTGGATTGGAATTTACCCTTCTTCTTGGAGGTGAGAATCATTGGTCGGCGAACAGCTAACACCAGCTCTCCTTCCTTGAAGGCTCGGCGCCTGACTTTTTTGTCGAAAGCCTTAGCCATCCGCGCTTGATAGAACTCAATGTGCTGTTGAGCTTCTAACCGTTTGTCGTCCAATGCCTCGAGCTCGGCGAGTCGTTGTCGGTGGTTGTCTTCCACCGTCATCCCTGTTGCCAAGGCGACGCGGAGAGATGGAATTTGGATTTCTAATGGTAATATGGCCTCACAGCCGTATACCAATGAATAGGGCGTGTGGCCAGTCGGTGTGCGAACCGTTGTGCGATACGCCCACAAGCTTTCGCCAAGTTTCTCGTTCCAGTCACGTTTGCTGGTTGAGGTCAACTTGGTTAAAATCTTGATGATTGTTTTGTTGAAGGCCTCGGCCAGGCCATTTGCTGATGGGTTGTAGGCCGTGGAGGAGAGGTTCTGCATTCGGAACTTGTCGCAGAATCTGGTGAATGCATGACTGACAAACTGGGTACCATTGTCATGAATGATACGTCGTGGCACGCCATACCGGTAAATGACGTGGTGTTTGATGAACTTAATTACGTCGTTGGTCTTGACTTCTCTCAAGGGGACCGCTTCGGCCCATTTAGAGAAGTAGTCGGTGATCGCGAGAATGAAGCGATGACCTTTCGCCGATGGTGGGGATATCGGTCCGACTATGTCCATCCCCCACGCCTCGAAGGGCCACGAAGCCTTTGTTGGGTGCAGGTCTTCAGGTGGTTGATGCATGTAGTTGGCGTGAATCTGGCACTCGTGGCAGCGCTTTGCGTAGGCGACGGCGTCTTGAACCATCCCAGGCCAGAAGTAGCCTGTCCTTCGTAGGCGATCCCAAAGTTTGGGTCCGGGTTGGTGAGCTCCGCCGATGCCGTCGTGGGCCTCGCGTAGAGCATCCTGTGCTTCTGCTTTCGAGAGACATCGAAGCAACAAGCCGTCGTATGACCTTCGGTACAACGTCTTGGTGGTCGAGTCGTAGTAGAATCTCGTAGCACGTCTCCGGACTGACTCTCGCTCCTTCGCATCCTCGGGTAATACGCCGTAAAGGACGTAATCGATGATCGGGAGGCGCCAGTCCTCAGCACTGGGCTGATCTGAGACTTGATGGGTGGCGTTTACTTCTGGAGCGTCTTTCAGCCGAAAGAGCTTCCTGCTCGCCACTGTGACCGATTGGATTGTTCCGAATGGTTGAGCCAAGTTGGCCGCCAAAGAAGCCAAGGCGTCCGCATGTGTGTTCTTGGAACGTAGCACATGCTCAATGTGGAAATTCTCAAACGATTCCACTAGCCGGGCGGCCGCCCTGTGGAGTGGGATCAGGTCTTCGTTCCTAACCTCGTATTCGCCGGTCATCTGTTTGACGATGAGCTGGGAATCACCGTAAGCTTGGAGGTGCTTTATTCCTAGCTCTTTGGCCAACTCGAGTCCGATGAGTAATGCGTTGTACTCGGCCACGTTGTTGGTACATGGCTCTGTCAAAGAGAAAGCTCGTGGTAGCACGTGGTTGTGCGGGGAAGTGAGGACCACCCCCACTCCCGCGACAATAGAGCCATCTGGGGCTGCGCGAGACGCGCCGTCGAAGAACATCTGCCACACATCCGGTAACGAGGTTACGTTGACTTCAAGTGGTTCGTCCGGCAAGTCTTCAAATAAGTCGGTTTTTGTTCCCAGCGGGTGACTGGCCATGAGATCGCATATGGCCTGCCCTTTGACCGACTTCTGGGGCATGAAGTGAATGTCGTACTGGGAGAGCAGAAGTGCCCACCTAGCTAAACGCCAATTTAATGCCGCAGGTTGCGTCATAAAGACTCGAATGGGATTCATTCGTGAGATGACGTGGATTGTCTGGCCAACCAGGTAGTGTCGCATCTTTTGGATGGCGAACACCAAGGCCAAACATTCTTTCTCAACCATCGGGTACCGTTGCTCGGCGCCTTGCAGGGTCCTACTGAGGTAGTAGATGCCTTGCTCGTGGCCGGCATCATCGTTTTGTGCCAAGAGAGCACCCAGAGAGTGCTCCATGGCCCGAATATAGACGAGAAACGGTTTCCCTGAAATCGGTGCAGCGAGGACCGGCGGATTTGAAAGGTAAGCCTTGATGTCCTCAAAGGCCTGCTGGCAAAGCTCGTCCCACACGAAGGAGGTGCCTTTCTTCATAAGCTTGGAGAACGGCTGACACTTGCCTGAAAGATTCGAGATGAATCTTCGGATATAGGCCAATCGTCCCTGGAGGCCTCTCAATTCTTTGAGGTTCCGGGGTGGTTGAAGCTCTTGGATGGCTCGCACCTTGTCTGGATCAATTTGGATCCCTTTCGTCGTGACGACGAAACCGAGGAACTTACCACTAGTCATCCCTAAGAATGATTTCGTGGGGTTCATCTTGAGCTGGTGAGCCCTCATGAGTTTGAACATTGTCCTCAAATCTTGAAGGTGGTCGCCGTGGTGGCGACTTTTTACGACGAGATCGTCCACATAGCATTCCACCGTCTTTCGCAGGTGCTGTCGAAAGATCGTGCTCATGGCACGCTGATAGGTTGCGCCGGCATTCTTGAGTCCAAAGGGCATGACCGTGTAGCAGTACACCCCCATGGGAGTTCTGAATGAGGTGTGTTTTTCGTCCTCGGGGTGCATTTTGATTTGATTGTACCCCGAGAAACCGTCCATGAAGGACATCCTCTCGAATCTGCACGTGTTGTCAATGATGACATCCGTGATGGGGAGGGGAAATTTGTCCTTTGGGCACGCAGAGTTGAGGTCTCTGAAATCGATGCAGATGCGGATCTTACCGTTTTTCTTTAGCACTGGAACAATGTTAGCCACCCAGTCGGGGTGCTGTTCCTCTCTGATGAAGCCGGACTCGATGAGCTTCTTTACTTCAGCCTCGATCGCCTCCATGATCTGAGGGCGAAACCGCCTTTGCTGCTGCTTGACTGGCTTGGCGTCTGGGCTGATGTTGAGGCGATGTGTGGCGATCCGCGGATCCAAACCAGGCATGTCCTCGTAATTCCACGCGAAGACGTCGATGTATTCCCGTATGAGGGCGATGAGATCCTCCTTTTCTTGAGGAGGCAGGCTACCACTGATGAATATGGGCTTGAGACTTTCGTCAGTGCCCATGTTCACTTGAAGGATTTCGTCCTCAGTGGGCGGTTCTCGCTGCTCGAAGCGACTACTCCACTGGGCGTTAACATGGCGATCCCATGTCTCGTCATAGAGCGGGAGCTGTTCGTCTGTCGCCATCTCGGCAGGGTCCATTGTAGCCATGTTGATCGTGAGGCCATCGAATAGGTCCCTCACGCTGACATCTGAGTCCCACGCCGAGGTTTCTGACGACTGATCTCCTGAACATGCATAGTCGGAATCTTCGCCGACGTGGAAGCATAAGTCGGACGAGGAGGAGGAGTAGCCTAAGCCTCTCCTAGTCCGGTTGAAATAATTCGAGGGTTTCCCCTTAGGTACGTAAGCAGGTCGGATGACCGTCTTGCGTCCTCGGCCGTAATTGAGGCCTTCTAGACGAGTGAGGTCGTACCCCATGTTGCTCATCATGCGTCTCGCAATTCGACTGTATTGCGAAAACTGGGGTGCTGGGTCTTCGTCTTCGGACTCGTCCCAGAGCGTGCGCAAGGGCTGATCGATCCGGCCGAAAATAATGTCTTTTCGATATTTATTTCGGGCTGGTACAACAAATACGGCTTGCGACGAATCAACCAGCGATCCCCTCGTGGTGTACGACGAGCGGACCGGCATGTGCAGGGAAGGATCTCGGTAGAGTTCCGACCATAGGCCGTTGGGTTCATCGTCCTCAGACGTAGAACAAGACGACACATAAGCAAAGTCGGGTTTTTCATTGACGACAATCTTTCCCGCTTGAACAGCGTTGGTTACATGATGACTCTCGTAACCAATTACAATTGACTCGAAATCGTTTAAGATTAGATTGTCGCCGTACTCAGGCTCACTGTCCGCTTCGTTGCCGCTTTCCGGCTCCTCAATCGGCGGTTCGACAGGGTCCTGATACAGCAGAGAGTCGGTGAAGTAGTTTTCGACGCCTTTGAAGGGTTGTCTGTCGGCCACCACCGTCTTCACGCGCTCGTAGTCGTCTACGTACTTCAAACATTGGTGCAGAGTGGATGGGACTATTCGATTGCCATGGATCCACGGGCGTCCTAGGAGCATGTTGTAGGAAGGCTCAGCATCGATGACATAACAGGTCACCTCTGTCTTCATGTCGCCTATGCGGCATTTCAGGCGAATCTTGCCTAGCGGCCGCGTCCCTGTGGCGTTAAAGCCAAAGATGGTTGTGGTGGTTGAGGACAAACGCTTCGGCGGTATCACCAAATGCTTGATCAATTTCAGAGGCACGATGCTTAGTGCGGAGCCCGGGTCGACTTGGATCCGATCCACTCTCGCCGATCCGACATAACCCGTGAAGTACAGTGGTCGATCGTGAGTCGTACTCTTGATGAGCATATCTTCAGGAGTAAAGGTGATGCACGGGACCCGTCTATCCGAGATCTGGCAACAATTCGCACATTCTTGTTCCGCCTCCGTCTCTTTCAAGAAATGGGTCGAGAAAGCCTCTGAATCCGCCAACGCCTCCTGTAGGGCCTCCCGAGTAGACCTGGATAGTCTAAGGAGGTCGTGCATGGTGATTCGCGCCGGGATGCTTTTCAGTTGTGCGAGCACGTTGAACCTAAAAGGTTGGCGGCTTGAGCTGGGTGCCTCTGGATTAGGAGGGGTCGTGGCGGTTGGCCTCGCGGGAGGTCTTGCCGCGTTCTCTACCCTCGCGGGATATTCTTTGGCGAACTCTTTTCCAGCCCTCGTGGCGAAGACGTTTGTGTCTTCTTCGGAGTCAGTAAGGGTGGCCATCGCTGGGCCGTCTCTGTCCGGAATGGCAGAGACAACATTGCAATGTTTTCGTTGGGCCTCCTTCGGCGGTCGCGCGGTCCATTGCTCGTCGTTGAGGAGGTCTGGGTGGACCCACATTATCTGTCCCGATGGCAGGGTCTGTGGTACCAAGCCCTTCTCCCGCTGGTTGTGAGGATCGTCATTGGTGACCCTCAGAACCGCTTTGGGGATGGGAATCACCCCCGCTGGAGCATGAACTTCTGGGAGATCTGTTCCAAAGCTCAAGGTGATCATGTTTGTGGTCACCTGCTTTTGAACCTTCTCTTTCTTCAAGACTCCTGCATCGTAGAGGGCCTGGAGCTTGTCCTTGAGGA
Organism: Asparagus kiusianus; assembly: GCA_022839385.1. NCBI lineage: Eukaryota > Viridiplantae > Streptophyta > Magnoliopsida > Asparagales > Asparagaceae > Asparagus > Asparagus kiusianus. Next base: position 2,705 of record BQKN01039295.1, on the reverse strand, counting down.
CGTAACATTTGGTCGTGTGGTGACCAAGGAATCGGTGATAAGCGCAGTAGGTCGGGTCACCGGTTTTGTCTGCCTCCTCAGGCTTTGTAGCTTCAGGCAGTTTGATTCGACCACTCTTGAGCAGGGTATCGAGCGTTGCCACCACCTGGTCCTCTTTGAAGTCATAGTGCCGTGGGGGGCGTTGTTCGAATTGCCTAGGTTTCGGTCTTGGAGCAGTCTTTGGCGTCGGAGCAGAGTCCACAGCCATGATCTCCTTCCCTCTTGTCCGAGGGGGATTCTTTGGCGCGGCTGGCTCTGCAGCTCCTTTCTTGGGCTGGGGTTCTTCGGCCTCCAACCTCTTGATCATGTTTTCTACTTGCTCGCCTTGACGAACAAGTTCTTTCCACGTCCGGGTTTCTACCGCGCCTATCTTAGACAAGATATGGATCGATAGATTGTTGCGACACATCTCGATAAGCGTCGACTCGGAGACTTGGTCCCGACAGTGGACAGACCGGTTCCGGAACCTTTTGACGAAGTCGTTGACCGACTCCGACTTTCGTTGCTTTTCAGCAAGGAGAGTAGCCATTGATACTTCGGTGTCGTCGTCGAAGAAGCGGGCTAAAAAGAGCTTTTCGACGTCGGCCCATGCTTTGATGGAGCCGGGCTCCAGTTTGCGGAACCATTCAAAGGCCACCCCCTTGAGGGTGCCTATGAAGAGTCGCGTGAGGATGGCGTCGTTTCCAGTAAGGAATCCGGTTTGCGCCATGAAGTAGTAGATGTGCTGCGAGGGCGAGCCCTTGCCGTCAAACTGCACCAAGCTGATCGGCTTGAACTTTGCTGGGTATGGGACCGTGTCCCATTCGACAGGGTAGGGGCGGACCACCCCCAGCTTGTTCATGTTTTGCTGAAGCTTCAGCGCGTTGAGCTGGTCCTGGAACTCATCGAACCTTTTGTCACGGGAGCCATCCCCGGTGTGCGACGTCCCTAGCGACGTCTTGGAAGAATAATCGGATTGTCGATTATCGTCATCTTCCGTTTCCATCGCCGGACGGTGAGGAGGTACCCACTCTCTATCCCCCGTTTGCCGAGGTAAGGGGCGTTGGATTCTTTTCTTCTTCTTCTTCTTGTTCAGAAGCTGTTCCATCATCTCCCGCAGAGAGTCGATGGTCGCCTGTTGCTCTTCGAGCTTTTGAGCGACCGTCTGGTCATGGGTAAGGTCAGTCATGTGCACCCGCGCCCTCGCGTCCTGACTTGAGTGCGAAGTTTGAGAAGTGGCCGCTGCCGAGTGAACCTCGTCCTCGCGGTAGGAGGGAGGTGGTACGGTGGAGTAGTCAATCCCGCTCTTCATCCTTCTGCGACTACGGGTACGCTGGTATATGCCCTCTTGCTGGTGTTGGGCAAACCAGGGATCGAGTCCCAAAATGGACTCCGAATCTGGGGAATCGGAAAATGCCGTCTTGCCCTTGTCCGTCATGTTGATTGTGACGGACGAGAGCTCTGGGTCGTCAGTAGCGCGTCTCTTTTGGCGACAACGCTTTCGACGAGAGGTCCTCTGGTGAGAGGGTTGTCGAGAAATTCTCTCAAACACGGAAGGTTTCGCCGTTACTACGCATTGGCAGTCGGCGAGTACTGTGTGGATGAGCCTTTCGCAGTGGCACTGAGGGTTCACTTCGTGCATGGTGCGCTTGCGAATTAAATATTCTCGTAGATCTTCCGTGGGTGGTTGGTGACAACCCCCAGCATCGGAAGGATTACCCGGGTGAGTACACGAAGGCTCTCTGGATGTGCTCTCTGGGGCACAATAGGTGGAATGTTGCGGCGTCGGAGTTAGGCGGTTTCGCCTTGACGGGCGAGTTTTCGCGTTTGGGCGAACTCTAGCGCGTAGGCGAGTTTCAGCCCTTTGTTTAGACGAGCTGGCTCGCGACGCGTTGCCTATCTCCTTGCCTTTACGCTTATCCGCCAGGATCTCATGGCGAGGCTCGCCAGCCTTCGAGGATTCGCCTTCTTGGATAGGCCCACTTACTTGGGGTGGTTTGTTCGCGTCAGGGATATGACCTGAAAAGCGAAGTCCGCCTGAGCGGGTGGTCCCCTCCTTCTCGGTTAGCGCCCCTGATTTGGAGGGCCTCCCGATGTTGGGCGAGTCGCCATCTCGTCTCTCGCTTCTTGGGCCTGTATGGTGGTTCAGGCCATTGTGTGAAGCGGAGGTTTGGGCCTTCTGCCCGACAAGCTTCCGTCGTTGCTGTTGGTTAGTTCTCCCATCGGAGGGGGAACTTGCGTGAGCAGCGGCGGGGTGGCTTGTGCCGGAACGAACTGGTGTCTCTTTCGGGATAGGTGCTACTGAGGGTCGTTTGGCGACCCATTTAGTAGACCCTTCCCCCTGCTCTCGATATGGGACTTGGCCTCGAGAGCGTTTGGGGTGGATTTCCCTATTGGGACTCCGGTAGAGCTTTCTGGTGCGGGAGTTTTGGCCGTCTGAGGTCGGCTCCCGTGCAGGGCTCTGTGGCGCTTGCGGGACGCTTCGCCACCGGAAGAGGAGGAAGACAAGTACTCTTCGTACTTGGCCTGGTCGAACTCGATTTCTAGGGACTCCACTGTCGTCCCAACAACAACCTCGTCGAACTGAGCTACCACCATTTCGTTTGAAGAAACAGTTTCTCCCACTGTGGTCGCCATCTTCTGTAGGTGTAAATTTCTGATTTTCCCGGGAAAGGGGAGGGATTTCG
>BQKN01039284.1:0-10694 GCA_022839385.1 Asparagus kiusianus | reverse complement strand
CCCGTCATGTAATGTGAGCAACCACTATTAAGGTACCACAACTCCTTTTGTCTTGTGCGAGACGTTCCTTATATGTAAACAAATTGTAGAATTTTTAGGTACCCAAACTTTGGGTCCTTGAATGTTAGCATCTTTGGTACCTTTAGGTACCCACATTAACCCATAATAATAAGCATTATCTCTAAGTCTACAATGTATGGAAATATGACCATATTTCATGTAATATGTACACACAAAATTTTTCTTGTAAGATGGTGCATGAGATTTGTGATTCTATTTTCTATTTACATTATTATGATTAGAGTAAGTATGATAAGATTTAATTCTATCATTTTTAATTTCTAGCCTCTCAAGTTTAGACCTTAGTTGTCTGTTTTCAAAGTCTAGATCTCCTATCATTTCATCTTTTAGAGCAAGAGAGGATTGTAGTTGCTTAAACTTAGAGTCACAAGGACCATGTAATTTTTTGAAAGAATAATATTCTTTTGATAATCTTTTAAATTCAATATTTACTTCTTCTAAAGCAGCATCTAGTTCACATTGCATATAAAGAGATTCACTTTCGGTTTCAGATTATACCTAATCTTCATGAGCCATGAAGCAAATGTTTGGTTCATGTAAAGAAATCTTGGTGCCCTTGTCATCACTATCTGAATCACTTGGTTCGGATTCATCCCATCCGGCATACATAGCCTTCATCTTCTTATATTTCAAGTATTTTTGCTTTACTTTGGGACAATCCTTTGCATTGTGTCTCGGTTCATTACATTCGAAACATTTACCTACACGAGAGGTAAACTTGTTGTTAGATCGATTTTTAAAATTTTTATTCATTTTAATTAATCTTAAAATTCTTCTAGAGAGGTGTACCACTTCTCTAGAGACATCAACTTCACTATCCGAGGAGGATGAGTCATCAATTGCTCCTTTGAGCGTAATAGTCTTTAATTTTTAAGATGGCTCCTCGGTTGCCTTTGAGGGAACTTCCTCCTTCTCTTTGATCTTCTTCTCATGGACCTTAAGCTTGCCAATGAGACCATCAAGAGAAAGTGTTGCAAGATCATGAGCTTCCTCGATGGCCGTAGCTTTAGGGTCCCAAACCAGTGTCAAAGAACGAAGAATTTTATAGTTCATCTCTTGGTTCGTCAACACCTTATCAAGGCCATGTAATTCATTTGTGATATTAGTAAACTGAGAAAACATAGCATCAATAGATTCATTTGGAAGCATTTTAAACAATTCATAATCATGCATGAGGCCACTAATTTTGGATTCCTTAACTTGGGAGTTCCTTCATGAGTGATACACAATTTTTTCCAAATTTCGTGTCCGGTTGCACACGTGGAAACCCTATTGTATTCATTGGGGGTAAGTCCACAAATTAATGTATTCATGACTTTTATATTAAGGTTAGCTTGATGCCTCTCACCATCGGTCATACTACTACTACTAGGTTTCTCAACATATTTCTTCTCTATAATGTCTAAGATATCAAGGTCAATGCATAGTAGATATATCCTCAATCTAGCCTTCTAATAAGCAAAGTTGCTACCAGTGAAAAGTAGAGGTCTAGTGGTGGATTTTCCCTCAAGCATATGTACATTAAAAGAAGCCTCCATTCGATCTTTCCTCTAAGGTGGTTAAACCTAAAAATGTATAGAGACCTTATTCTGATACCAATTGTAATATTCTAAAGGGGCGTGAATATGGTTATGGGGCAATAAAAGTACAATTAAAAAGACAATGCAATACACCATAAAATTTTAATGCTAAAACAATATAAAGGAGATGTGTTAGGAAATATTTAGTCAATTATGACACGCAATATGTTCACGAGGTTCGGTCCTCCGACCTACGTCCCCGCTCCCCACTCTCGAGGAGAATTTCATTATCACAACCCAGTTTGGAAGCCGGAACTTCTTCATAATGATCTCCTCTTGAGATCTCACAACCACATAGTAGATCTCCACAAGATCAACAAGTTATAAATGAAAGATAAAAAGCTCTCTTGCAATAGCCCTATGGCAAGATGAAGAGATTGCAATAGAAGCTTGGGATGTGGGATTTGTAAGTGTGAAAACAATTGAAAGTTGAAGCTCTTTTTAAACAATAAACACAAACTCAAGGGATTTTAAATACTTGCTTGGTTACTGAAGTGAATGGGGTTGGTGGGTATTTATAAGCATTCAAGAGAACAGCCAAACCCAAAGAAACAAACAAAAACATTCAAAAACTAAGAAATCTGGAAACTGTACAAAACTAGCCATTGGAAGCTTATCAGTCGACTGACAAGGTTCATTAGTTGACTGATGAACTGACCGTCATAAGCGGTCTGCAGCTCGTCGGTCGACTGAAGAGCTCATCAGTCAATTGATGAGCTGACTGTCGTAAGCGGTTTGCAGCTCGTCGGTCAACTGAAGAGCTCATCAGTCGACTGAAGGGTCATTAGCCAACTGATAGAACGCCAGTCATAGAAACAAAAACTTTTGATGATTCTGACCAGTTTCTTCAGTCGACTGATCATTTGTATCAGTCGACTGATAACAGATTTTCAGCCTCTTTTGATTTTTGAAAATGAATTTTTAGGACCTTTTAAAAAGAGTACAAAAATTCCAAAAAATATGAAACTTTGGGAAAAGTTTTCAAATATAATAACAAACTTGTTTCAAAAGAAATTTTGTAGAAAGGACCTTGTATTTGTGAAAACTCAACATTTAGCAAAAATGTCAAAATACGAGTTTTGAAAATGTGTGGGTGTGTTATCCCAAAAACTTCAAATGTAATCTATCATTCTACTTACTTATATTAAGCACTAGAGAGAAATAAAAATGTAAATATCCCTCATATATAAGTACATAGCTTGAGTCTTGATATTTGCTTCTATATTGATGAAGTTTCTCTTGCATGTTGTGTCCTTTTGTAAGCTTTGCTTCACCAATTTGCCTCCACCTCCTTAGATATCATCGTTTTAGCTTGTTGTTCCATCCAATGCTCCAACAATGATACTAACAAGCTTGATAAATTATAATCTACACAATATAGCTCAACAAGCAATTAGCACTAATAATGGTTTTTATAAATCATCATTAAAAAAAAGGCTAACATCATGTTCTAGGGTGTGACGGATCTGGGGAGTAGTTGCTTGGGTACTAGAGGTTGAAAGTACCCTAGAGAAGGTGAATAGTATATTTGCTAATCTAATCCGATTTCGATGCCAAATTAAAACTTACTAATAATATCCTAGAAATATGATGTACAATAAGATATATGCAAGGATATAATGAACAAAGGGCAAAATAAACTATGAGACAATGGCGATAAACAATGAGCACAAGAAAATACGTCAAAGCAAACACAAACACAAAAAGAAATGATCATGGAGTTCGGTCAACCCACGACTTATGTCTCTGCTCCTCACCCTCGAGGAGAATCTCCACTATCTTAATTAATTACTACACAATCAGTTTTACAAGTTCACCAAAAACTTTTATAACTCTCACAATTGTAATCACACAACGCACTTCTCTAAGTGTTAGCCTAGCTGGTGTCAACTTTCTCAAATGCTCGGAATTACAATCTCTTCCTAGGATTTACTACCAACGCCACTCCTCTTAGAATTGACTCTGTCTCTCACTAACCACTTCTCTAAGTGTCCTTGTGTATTACAATGTCTTCTCTTAACAATTAAGCTCAAATAAAAGTTTTGTTCTCTATAATGGATGAGAACGAATTGTAAGCTCACTCTCAAAGATACAACCACACAATCCAAATGTATACAATATGTAAAAATACAAAAATCTTAATAGGTGTGTGTGTAATCAATAAGTAAAAATGAATGCAAACTCAAAATTAATCTAGTAAATATAAATATAATAATTGAAATGTAAACAACCTAGATAATTGAGTTTAGAAACACTTCTTTAAAACAAGAGAGATGGAGATGTGAAGTAGAAAGCTCAAACCAAAATTGATCTCCTCTTCTTGTAAACCTTTTTTTGCATAAACCAAATCACACTTAAAACCTTGAAAAAAAACTTGTGAAAACTCACTTAAACAGCAATAAGAAATAAATGAAACTTTAAGGATTTTTAAAGCCTCTCAAACCAACCAAATCCCACAAAAACCGGAGCTAGAAAAACTAGCCGTTACAGGCTTTCTGGCACTCGTCGGTCAACTGATGTTATTGTTCAGTCGACTGATGAGCTGACCGTTGGCAACCGCTCAGACTTCATCGGTCGATTGATGATCACATCAGCCGACTGATGAACTGCTTCGGTCGACTAATGGTTCATCAACGACTGAGCAAAAACAATCGGCAATTCCAGTGGGTTTTATCAGTCGACTGATGCCACTTGTCGGTCGACTGATAACATGCATAGAGCCAGTTAAAACAGGAAATCTAATTTTTAAAGTGCTTTTAAAAATATTAAATAAATTCTAAAAATTATAAAATTTGGGAAAATATTTATAAACATGTTAGAAAAGAAATTTTTGAAATATCATTCACCGTTTGTGAAAAATCATCATTTTGCAAAATCGGTCAAAATACAAAATTTCAAAACACTTGATTTTGATCCAAAGCACACTATTTTGCAAATCGGTAAAACACATGAACTTGTTAAAACTTGATTTTGATAAAATTTCTTTAAACAAGTTTTGAAACACTTTAAAATAGATTTATAGACTTGATGAAAGATATAAAATCGTGTCATTAATTCTATAATCTGAAAATGACGATAAATCAAAAACCAATGTGTGTATGATTTTTGAGATCTAACTATTAACACACAACGTATATACCTAAACTACAATTACCTAAGGTAAATAATCTTCAATAAGCTCATCTTGGTATGTGGATGAAGCAGTATTGGATCTTGACTTTAAATGCAAAGCTTCATTCCTATTTCCTTCCAACCTCCTTGATATCATTGTTATGCTCAATTCCATCCAACCTCCAACTGGAGGATCTTTGAGTGGAATACCTAACAAGTAAATACAAACACTAGACAAACAATGTTAGAAATAGTTTGTTAATCATCAAAACTAGATTAGATAATAAGCTCATAAACATAAGACCTAACAGAGGTGCTAGCTCTGCAGGCCGAATTGTTGACAAGGGTGCAACTGGTTCATCGCTTGACGAAGTTGATTCAATCAAGAAGTCAGCAAAGGCTTAAGCTTTGATTGTCATCCTAGGCTCTAATTGGACATCATGCTTACTGAGTTCGACTGCCTAGGTGACCATCCATTTAGATGTTGTGGGGCTGCCCAGCGCTTTCTTCAAAAGTAGACTCGTCTACATAATAATGGCATGGGTCTGGGAGTAAGGATGGAGTCTCCTTGCAGTGATGATGAGGGGGAAGACAGCCTTCTCTATATGGGGTAGTTGAGCTCACCCTCTCTGAGGATCCAGCTCACATAGTAGATGGGCTTCAGAATGTTATCCTCTTCTCGAACAAGGATGGAGCTAACTACTTCGAAGGAGATGACCATGTATAAGTACAATGTCTCTCCCCCTATAGGCTGGCTTTGTAGTGCCTTAGTATTTAAGTAGGCCTTAAGATCCTAAAATGCTGCACTGCATTCAACCATCCAGGTCATGTTCTCCTTTAAGATCTTGCTTCTCCTTTGAGTTTTGAAGAAGTGAAGGCTCCTCTTAGCAGATATGGAGAGAAATCAACACAGAGCCGCTATCTTCCCATTCAGCTTCTAGATATCCTTTAATGTACGTGGCTCAGGCAGTCGCTCTATGGTGGCTATCTTCTCTAGGGTGATCTATATGCCTCTGTGGGTGATTATGAACCCCATGAATTTTCCCAATTGCACTCCAAAGGCACACTTAGTAGGATTGAGCCTCATTCGATAGCGCCGGAGGGTACAGAAGGTCTCGTCTAGGTCTGATAGGTGGGCCAACGCTCGGTTTAACATCACAAGCAAGTCATCCATATAAGCCTCCAGATTGCGGCCGATCTGGTGCTTGAAGACATTGCTAACAAATCTCTGACATGTGGCCCCGGCATTCTTCAAATCAAATGGCATCATCTTGTAATAATTGTAGGCATATAAAACTGCTTATAGGTCCCTTAACACAGCTCGGCACGGTGATTCGACAAACTAACGAACCAATGGGCGATATATCCAAACATGATCGTTAGACCATAACACCGAAGCCAAGTGAGACGCGACGAAGCGGATTAACAAGGTGACGAGGTTAACGAACCACACGCAAACAACAGAATACATCCAATCGCGTGCCTAATCAAGCTAACGGGTCGATGAATCAACGAGTCATCCAACCGTAGAGTCCACCACATCAATCAAGATCGGGAGCGGACTCGAACGAATCAAGATCAATCAAGATCAGGATCCGGACTGCCAAATCAGAGTTTGGATAAACCGAGAAACCGGAAAACGGCAAAACAGCAAACGCCTAGAGGGCTCGGCCAAAACCGAGCCACTCCTAGGTGGCTCGGCCAAAGCCAAGCCACCTAGGTGGCTCGGTGTCTGAGCCACCTAGCTCGCCGGCCGAGCCACCCTTTGGGGCATTGCATGCAGTACACTTGTTCATTGGTTAGCAATGAGTTACTTATTGGCAAATGAGAACATCATTACAGTATCACTCGCAACTGCTTTAGCCTTGACCTCCGAGTCTACCAAATAGATTACGGTAGCTAGTCACTGTAGGCGTATAAAACTACCTATAGGTCCCTTAACACAGCTCGACGACGCCGATTCGACAAAACCGACCATCGGGCGACGTATCCAAGCACGACCGTTAGCCCACAATGCCGAAGCAAAGCGATATGCGGCGAAGCGGATTAACGAGGCTACGAAGCTGACGAACCGCACGCAAACAATGGAATAAATCCACTCGTGTGCAGAATCAAGCCAACGATTCGGGGAGTCAATGAGCCATCCAAACAAGAGCGAACTCGGACGAATCAAGATCAGTTTCGGACCCGAACTCAGAAGTGGAGCTACTGCCAAATCAGGTCAACCACACAACCGAATCACGGACAAAACCAGAAAATGGGCACAAAGAGGCAAATCAACGAACACCCGAGGGGCGGCTCACCAAGCCACCAAGGTGGCTCGGTGGCCGAGCCACCAAGTGGTGGCTCTGCCGAGCCACCTAGGTGGCTCGGTGGCCGAGCCACCTTGGTGGCTCACCGAGCCACCTTGTGGTGGCCCGGATGGCATTTGCCTATAAATAGGCTAGGCCTTTGTTCATTTGAGGAGGTTGGAAAAATTGGAGTCGAAGCTCTGCCAAATTCAGATCTCAAAACTTAAAAAGGTTGGAGCTTTAAGACTTTGAAGACTTGGACTTCCAGATCCGGTGCTCGGCAATCGTCAACGCCAAATAAGGTAAGAGTTCGAGAGGATCGGATCTCAGATCTACGTAGTTTTCCTCCGGATCAAAGCTTGGTCTTTGATCCCGAGATTAGGGCGATTATTTCCTTGGTGAATTAATCCCGCCGGCTATTATTTCCTTGGCGAAATAATACCCGTCGTACTGCGTAGATCCGACCGGATCTAGATCTCATGGTGGTCAACGGATAAACCCCCAGCGTAGGCAAACAACCCACGCAAGCGAGCGACCGCAAAACAGGAGCTCGTGATTTGTTCGACACAAAAGGAGAAAAAGTTGTAATTTTTTTTCATTTCTTTGTTTTGATTTTTCATTGTAACCGGATCTTATAAAAAGACCGGATCTTTGTAATCGATAAACTATTACAAGAGTGTGCAATGGAATCAATGAAGAAAGACACGATTTTTCTCGCGAACAATCTGGCGACCATAGTGGGAGCCACCGATCTCGCTGCCGAGATCGTTGCGTCGCAGCCGCGGATCCCGATCCCGGTCGAGGAGGAGGTCGAGTATGAATTCGACCAACAAAAGTTCGAGGAGTATCTGTCATCCTCGTCTGGATCTACCTCCCCTCGCAAGTCCAACAAGTCCAAGAAGTTCTCCTCCAGGAGAAAAACTCGTTGGTATGAAGACGTTGAAAATACCAACGAAGATCTCGCCCCGTTGGATGCCAAAGTCACAACGGGTGAAATCCCTCCAATTCCCAACCAGGTCGGATCTGCTCTGGCCAACCCTGCCGCCGCAGAGGGTGTGATGACTCTCTCAAAGAGAGCCCGTCAAAGGCAACGTCAACGCCTTGCGAAACAATTCGCAAAGGCCATGGAGTCCGTTAACGGGATCCGTTACAATGCGGATTTGAAGAACAAGAGAGGCAAACAGTCTCAACCAATGATGAATGGCAGCTCCTCCAAGCCGCCAACCAACGAATGGGTCCGTGTTAAACGGAACCGTTCGACATTGGAAGAGCGCATTCGCAAGCGTCGCGCAATGTCAGCGCAGGCACGGGCTCAAGTCCAAGAGGCCCGTAGGAAGCTGCAGAAGGAAGTGGCAAAGAAGCCGCCACCAACCCGCAAAGTTTGGAGGCCCAAGTCCGAAGTGGCGATTCAGGCCAAAGAGCAACCTTTGCAGCCTTCGAAGCCGGTTCAACCTTCGGCAAACCAAACGAAGTTGCCGACAATTCCCATGGCTACTCCGGGAGGTCACGCAGAATCATCCCAGAGAAAGAAGTCAGTTTTGGAGCGCCTCGGCCCACTTCCCGATGGACGATGCAAAGCTTCAGTTCAGGAACGTTTGGGTCCAATGAAGAAGTCCCGAGCGATTCAACATGCTGGGGGTCGCCGCAACCCTCAGTATGACAAAGAAATCATGGTACCCAGGCGCACCACTTTGCGCATCGAAGTTCGGGAGCCCGCTGAGAACTGGCGCCCACAAAGGCATATTTCAAGGCGCGTAGCTTTTGAAAGCCCGAAGAAGGCAGTTCTCCCTCAGAAGAAAACGTTGTCATCCGATGATGATAATGTTATACCTGAGAAGTCGTACCAACACACGATAGGTTGCTCCGACTTTCAAACGGACGAGCTGTACTATCGTGCTGGGGGTACGAATAAAACCAGAAAAAGGAGTCTTCAAAAAACAGAAACTCAATGCCCCTGTTCCAAACTTATTCGGGCAGTATTGTCTGAATGCAGATGCAACAATACAGTCCCTGAAAGAGTTTTAGTTTTCGAAAGGCTCAGTACCGAAACGCCAAAACCAAGGCCTAGGCGTTTCCGATGAAGAAGAATGGCAGTTGAAGATGGATAATTTCTGAGGGTCACCGCTAACATGACCAGCAAAAGGACATCGGCACGGGATAATCTCGAGTCGATTCTGAAAGCATCCCGGCGTCTAACCCGTCTGCAGTCTGGAGCCATCGCACGAGGAACTTATGGTAGGGTTCGGATAAGACTACCTTCAGAAGGCGAAGAGTCGGATGCCTGCTCTGCGGTCACATCAGATAATACAGTGTCCAGTGAGGGGGAACCCCGCGAGTCGCTGATGATAAGCGCAGAACAAGTGGCAAAGATGCTCGAAGAAGCTATGGCCAAACAACAGGAGAGCTTCAGGCTCGAGATGCAGATGGCCATGCAGACCATGAAAGAGATGCATGACCAATAAATCCAGGCATTGAAGAACCAACAAGGCGAACCAAGTCGTCGTAACCAGAACAATCTGAAAAATGAGGACACGAGTGCAAATGAAACTCATAATGCCAATAACCCTCCCATCAATGCAGGGGGTGGTAACGAGGATGCCAACGAAGATACAAGTGAAAACTTGAAGATCAAAAACCTCGAGAGCAAAATCAATACGTTGATTTCCGCTCAAGAGGTGAAGAGGACGGGCATTCCTTGTCCATACCCAAGAGAGTGGGAATTGATCCCCTATCCGGCGAAGTTTAGTCTAATCAACTTCACGCCGTTCGATGGGAAGGGTTCCCCCACTCAACATTTGATTTATTTCAAATCGCATTTGGGTGTTATATCTTGTAATGAGCCTCTGATGGTACGGTCCTTCGTTGGTACTCTTCGTGGAGCCGCCTTCGATTGGTATCGCCGCCTCAAGCCAGGAAGCGTGAATAGCTGGGACGACATGGAGACAAAATTCCTTGCTAACTTCTTCGACGACGACACCGAGATATCCATCGGAACGTTGCTCGACGAGAAACAAAAGGACGGGGAATTGGTCAATACTTTCGCCAAGAGGTTTTGGAACAAAGCAATAAACTGTCGGGACCCGATCACGGAGGAGTTTATTCTCCAAACTTGCCACAACAACCTCGCATTGGACGTGTTGGAAGCGATGGGGACAGCACCGTCTAACACTTGGAAAGACTTGAAGGTGCGCGGTGAACAAGCCGAACGCTTCCTCCGAAGGAAGAAAGCCGAGAGGAGTCAATCAACATCTAATCCTCCGAATTCGAACTTCGCCTCCCGTGGTAAGGGCAAGACACCTGCAGCGGCTGTTGATGCTAATCAAACGTCGCAACAGCAGTCCCGGAGACAGCAGAAGACTTCGGATCAGAGGCCTCAAAAAGAGTACTCCTTCAAAGATGAAGATCTTCCAGCCATCTTCGAATCACTCCTTAAAAATAACAAGATCAAGCTGCCACCGATCACGAATCAGGAGGAAGCTGACAATACTACGGATCCGAAGTACTGTGCATACCACAGAAGGATCCTTCATCCCACCAAGGCCTGCTTTACTTTAAAGAATAGTATCCAGACCTTGGTTGAAGCCGGCGTCATAACGCTAGAGTAAGCCAGTTGAGAACGGCACCACTCCGA
>BQKN01039279.1:0-16835 GCA_022839385.1 Asparagus kiusianus | reverse complement strand
TATATATATATATATAGTCATTGCATTTTCTGCTTCTGATCACTCTGTAAACTTTGACAATAGGAAGTTGCAGAATCTGTCAAGAATGATTTTGGAACTATTGACATTCTTGTGCATTCACTTGCAAATGGACCAGAGGTGCAGTTTCTTGTGCTTTTTTTTTTCTTTCCCTCCTTTTTTCTAATTTGTTTAATTTGATGATTGATTATGTTTCCTTGTAAGCAGGTTACAAAACATCTCCTGGAGACTTCAAGAAAGGGATACCTTGCTGCCATATCTGCGTCAAGTTACTCTTTTGTATCTCTCCTGCAAAATTTTCTTCCTATCATGAATCCAGGTGCTCTTGCCGTGCAATATTTGTCAATTTCAGTTTGTCCAGTTTAAACTTGGGTTTATTCCGTTAAAAATGATTGTAAATTCTTAAGACCATAATTAAAAGAAATTCATAAGACCATAATTAAAAGACATTCATAAATAAGGAAATGTCAAATACAAAAACATTATTGCAAAAAAGAGTGCATTTACATCCTTAATAGAAAATTTGTTTAGATACTGCTGTATAACTGCATTAATAGAGAAGTAATTCAGTAAGCAGCTAGCAGATCCTACTATTGAGAAATAAAAAAATATAATACCTAATAAACATGCTTTTACGAAATAGGTCCATAAATAAACTGCATGCCTCTTACTAAATGATCATCTTTCAAATGCCTACAGTGTAAATTCAGAATTTATGTCATAGAATTCAGCATATACAAAATTGAGATACTTTGTACTAGTGATTTTACAGTTGAACATACTGTTCACAGTCAAATCAAATCATCAAACAGGTTAGCAGGAAGGTAAAGTTTATTACTGTTAGTATATCCAGAAAATGTTATATCTAGAAAGTTCTTTATAGTTGTACAATTAGAATTTCTAATGTAATTAGGATTTGGATAGCTAGCTGAGGAGACATAAACTAACTTTCTATTATATTATAAAGAAAGGTAGAGAGAAGATATAAATTAACTCTCTAATCTTTCTAATTCTCTCATTTCAACATGGTATCAGAACCACTTAAACCCTCACCTTTTTCCTCTCTAAACCCTAAATTTCCTCTGCCCATGATCACACTCCGCCTTTTTAACCCTAGGGACAACTTTTCTTTTTCATCCTTAATCTCAGGGTTGTCGAGGTGTTTTGCCGCAAGCACCAATCTCTCAGCTTCTCCTTGGTGGCTTTGACATCACAAACAATTCCCTTTTCATCCATATCACAAATCACTAATCCGTAAATCATAAAACCCCTCCCCTTAAAAAAAGTCTATAACCTTAATGCCTTAATCACTACCAACTTCTCGTGCAATCCCAGGGTGTTCTTTGACAAGACAATTTGAGGCATTGATGCTGGCTGAATCATGATGATTTTGCTTGCTGACGTGGTTCCCCGCACTACTGTGAACATTCATGTACTTTGTACCATCTAGGATGTTGGCTGCTCCAACAACCCCCTCTACATCGATCATGACTCTCATAGCCTACAAAAGTGTGATGAAAACCGCACGATCTGTGATAGCACTAGTGGTGGTGCAAGATCTCTCCTTTTCAACATACAGAACTGCGGTCTAATCCAATGCATGACTACAATATGCTATATCTGGAATTGAGTGTTTCTAGGTAAAAGGACAAGGTAAAAGTCTGAGAAAATGAGTTCCATCTTTGGGAAACTTGTAGAATTATGTATAGCATTTTTATGAAGTTTTAAGAGAAGAGCGAAGTGAGGGAACTCGAGATATTGTTAAGCTTTCTATGAGCAGCAGCGGGTGTCGATGTTATCATAGGTGGATTGGACGAAGGTAGATATGACTAGAAGTAAAAAGGCCTAAACTGTCCCAACCTAAAGGGAAACGCTAATTCAACAGACCTTTCGATACAATCAAATAGATCACTATAAGGGCTTCATATTCTAGGAGCCCAAACTATGTGATTGAATAAATCTTGCTCTATTTATTTCGAGTCGAGGGCCCCTTCCCTTTCTTCAAACTCTGACCAATAGAAAATGACCCATTTTGCATCATATATAACAGATTCCTTGGTTTCGGACCGAAGAAGTAATGTCACTTGATTAATATCTAATTGGATGTCGATGTTACTATCTTTGTAGGGGACGAAGGTAGTAAGAATTAAAAGTGAAAAGGGCTTGTTTAAGGAAGCTTTGAACTTGCCAAGAGACGTCTTGATTATGTTGGTGATGACTCATGATGGGCTCTATTCTTTTGAGATTTGCTTTCATTGTGTGTTTAGTTCAGGGAGAATTGATGGGCTTGTGTTATTTTCTGCAATCTCAAAGCTTGGTGAGTTTGAGGCTTTGGGTCTTATGAGATATTTCTTGAAGTGGTTGGTATAGTGTGAGAGATTTTCATAGATTACGGCTTGCCATTTGGCTAGAACAATTTTGAGCTTGAGCATTTGTGAGAGTATACCGATGCATGAGGGGGTTATGAAGGGATTGAAATAGGTTTTGGACAATCTTACTCTTATATGGTAATGAATGCTTAATACTGGGTTCCATGATGAGTTATGGAAGGTTCAAACTGTCATGGGAATGTTGGTTTCTAAAGCAGACTTGCGATTTTCCATGGATGATGTATTAAGCATTTAAAAGATGCACAAGAGGAGAGGATCATTTGCTTGGTTGATGAAAGGAGAGGATCGTTTGATTGGCTGATTTGATGTGAGGATCGTTTGTTTGTAGATCCCTATAGATGATTGTTCATTTGGTAGATCCTATATTACCTGTGTACTTCTAAACTGAAGCCGTACCCGTACCCGACCCATACTCGTACCCAAACTCCTTAGACACTCCTTGCATATGTGCATTCATTTATTCGGGCATGTATTCAATTATACAATATATATTTTAATTTAAAACACTTGATATGTGTTTTTTACAATGTTTTAAATGTCGGATGTCGGGTTCATGTCGGTCGGCCAAAATTCATGTCGGACAGCGGAAATCGGGGATATATCGGGGGACATGAAAAAAATATCGGATTGCCATATCGGATAGGTTGATATAATATCATAAATGGAATCTTCTCATACTTGATAATTATATTGTCTAAACATATGATTATTGATGTTAGGATCACTAACCAATTGTAGACACCTGATTCCCGAGTACATATTGACACCATCCGAATGCTTGACCTACAAAATATGAAGATGTTGTTAGTAAACATAGAATAGCATATAAGGAATGAAGCAAGTGACATATAAATTATAATATATAGAATGAAAATCACAAGATTCATATCCATAGAGAAACATAAACAAAGCAAGCATACAACCAAGTTTTCAAAGTTACAAATAGCTCATAATTGTTTAACATCCAATTATCCAAAAGTAATTCCAAAATAACATTGAAACTAAGAGGACTATAATCAATCCTCATCAAAATCAAGAGTAAGAATATCCTCCTCATTCGACTCCGATGATGATGTCTCAATATCTTCTTCCTCATCATCCTCCACCGGCTCCTTCCCCTTCGAAGAAGATGATATCGACATTTTCTTTCTTTTATAGGTTTGTGTTTGTGCACTTTTTCGCTTTCTTGGATTAGCTCCTGAAATGTCACCAACTTGCCTAAAAGTCAAACATTCTCCCGGAAATACTTCATCATCGCTATCATCCCCGTTTGAACCCATCAACCATTCAGAGACCATTTCCTCATCATCATAGGCACACAAAGGATCTCTATCTATGACAGCATGTTTGTTCTTCAATTTTGCATTGAATTTGACAAAGATGAGGTCATGAAGCTTTTTGTGAGATAATATATTTCTCTTCTTAGTATGAATCTACAAGTGAAAACATGAATTAGCACAAAATGCTATAAACCTTCAAGGCTACAACATAATCTAAATTCAATCATTATTAGTTTATTACCATCTCAAATGTGCTCCAATTTCTTTCACATGCCGAAGAGACCAAAATCCTCATTGCCATCTTTCTCAATTCGGGAGTATCATTCCCATAAAGCCTCCACCATGTAACTAGTTAATTCATATTTGAAAAAATTAGTAACTTATAAATTTGTAATAGAGGTTAATGAATTAATTTAATATTATAAAGTTACCTGGACAATCACCCTTAGAAGCTCCTCGCTTCGCATATTCATTTCCAAATGCCCCTAGACGTTCTTGATAATTAGGTAATTGAGCTCCAATCTTTGTGAAAGTCGCATGGTCATTTGGGAAGATTTTATGCATACAATCTACAAGGGATGTCATGAAAGTTCCATCTTTTTCAATTTCCGTGTAAGCCGGATAATAGAAATATGGATTCAAGTAGTAGCCCGCTTTATGTAGTGAACCACAAAGCTTCTTATTGAATCTTGACTTAATCATTTTCAATATGGGAATATATTTTTTCTCATCATTTCCAAGGGCTACTTTCAACTCTTCTAAGGCCACCAACATATCTCTATATATAAATCCCATAGATGGGACTTTATCACCATCGGCTCTCCGGAGAACTTTCACTAAAGGATTGAAAACTTTGAGGGCAAAGTTTGTATTGTCCCAGAACTTGTTGCTAGCAACTATCTCAGCAACCTACAAATAATACAAACAATTAAAGAATGAATGAAATATAAATGATGAAAGGAATACTTTGTAGCTATCAATTTTAATTTTTAAAGTTTAAATACATACCTTTTTGCCCGCTGTTGTTCTTGAAAGGCTACAATCCATCCATTGATCAGAGATGAACATCCGCCTCATCTCTTTCTTGTGATCCCTTAATGATTGCAGTGAGAGGAATGCCGTAGCAAATCTTGTAACCCCCGGTCTCACAAGATCACCCTTAGTAAACTCTCTAAACAATTGAAGAGGCTTGGTATGATTATATATAAATACCGATACACTCCTCCCCATTGTAATGGCATTATGAATGGGTTTGAACTTGGCTATGTCACATAACATCAAGTTCACGGTGTGTGCTGCGCAAGTGGTCCAAAATATGTTTTTCCTCTTCTCCAATTTCTTAGAGGCCGCCATATTATTTGAAGCTCCATCAGTGACAATCTGCACCACATTTTCCTCCCCTAACTCATCAATAGCCTTGTCCACAAAGTCACAAATATAGTCAGCATCATGCTTATCGGCCGATGTATCATGTGAAGACAAAAAACATGCCCTCCCGGCAGAGTGTACAACTATGTTCATGATACTTCTAGACTTTCGATCACTCCAAGCATCAGTCATCAGGGAACAACCATTGACAATGCATGTCTTCTTGAAGTTCTCAACAATCTCATTCGTTGCATCCACCTCTCTCTGCAAGCAAGTCTCACTCAACTCGTACATTGATGGAGCTTGTAAATGACTTCCAAACATCCCCACAGCTTGTAGCATTTGATGAAAAGAGGGAAGTGTGGCTGTATGAAATGGAATGCCAGCTTCAAAGAACCATTTGGAAATGTATTGCATAATATCTTCCCTTTTCTTCCTTCTTAGCTTGGAGTCCATCGATGGTTGTTTGCCCTTAGCTACTAATTGGGCGGTCTCTTCGGGAGAACGAGCAGCAAAGGAGTCTATTGGGCCTACTGGTTTGTAAGAGGATGACGAGCTTCGAGTAGTCAAGGAGTTATGCTCCTCCTCTTCCTCCCCTATATGCACTTCACTCAACAAATTATGGATCTTTGTCTCCTTATCCTCCTTGCTCTTCTTTGCATTCTCCAGTATTTCAGAGACTTTTCTTTTAACATCATCAGGGACTTTTATGCACGGTGTGCAATTCCCTCTCTTTCCGGCTAAATGAGATTTGAATCTGGTAATCCCGCCATTGAATGTCTGAGTGCAATATTTGCATTTAATCTTGTTGGTATCGGAGCCAACTCTCTCCCCGTATGCCCAACATGGATCTTTACCGTCCGGTTTTGATGTTGACGACTTAGTAGACCCTTGTCCTTCTGATGACATGTTCCTAAAAATTACAATAGACAACAAACATATAAATAGTTTTAAACAAACTTAAAACCAATTACATATTTACAATTCAATCAAATAATTATGCATCATGATTCATGCATGGTGTCACTGATTATACAATTCAATCAAATATTTATATGTTTATAATTTATTAGTTAGCATGCTAATTACTAGTTTTAAGCTCTTTTTCTAATTATACTAATTACTAAATTGTTGTTGCTCACTGACTTTGTTTTTCTTTTTTACAGATATTAATATTTGATTACTTAAGCACAGATACATGGACTCGACAAATTATCCGAAAAATAAAACTACTGTAGAAATTATGTCAAAGCTAGAGGGGGGGGAATTTTTCTCATGACAAAGTCGACGCTGCAGTTAAAAGAGGTCACACTAATAGCACTATTTCTAACTGTAACACTCTTGCTCATGTAAATGCAAGCAAAGCATGACGGATTCAGCGTGAGGAGAGGAATTAATGGATCTCCTTTATGTTTTGAAATTTCGGTCTTTGGAGAATAATTTTGATAAGGTTTCCAAAATAAAAAAAGGGAAAGGAAACAAGAAAAGAAAAAGAAAAAGAAACACGGGAATTAGATTGCCTTTTAACCTCTTGAGGGGGGCATTCTCATCAAACTAGACAAAGATCAAAACTTTCAATTACCACTTACCAGCAAATAAAATCAAACTAGAGTCGGTCGGCGGTCGAGCAAAGAGATAATCTCGCTGCAGAGAAAAGAAGAGAAAAAAAATTATTTTCAAAAAAAAAGAAGAAAACAAGAAAAAAAATGAAAAAAAAACCTGAGTTTGAGTCGGTCGGCGACAGATCCGGAGGTGAAGGATTCGGCGGCGGTCAGCGTCGTCGGCGTCGTCGGCGTCGTCGGTCGTCGGCGTCGTCTATTCCACGTCGTCGCAAGGAGAAGGAGCAGCTGAGTTGAGGATCGGCTGAAATGGGGGAAAAAACCCTAGCTTAAAACTAATATGGCTTATTGGGTCGGGTCGGGTTCAAATTCGACCCAATAAGCCTAAAACCGATATTTAACAAAGTTGGCCGATTTTTGATCCCCGAAATGGCGCCCGCAATGTCCGATTTTTTCCGATATATCCCCGCCATGACCCCAAAAACACAATACGAGTTAAAATCAGCGATTTCATATCGGCTAGGCAACAAAACCGCAATATCGGTCGCCATGTCCGACATGGCGGCCGATATTTAAAACACTGATTTTTTGGACATATATTCTGTGATTCACATCCACTTCTTGAAACTCGTTAGACATAGGTTTGGTTCCGAGTTATGATTTTGAAGGACTGTTTGGATGTCTAGTATAAAAACGAGTGATTTTCCAGTTTATAATCTATGACAAAAGAAACACAAAATTATCGTAGGAATTATACTTATCATCCTTGTTCCCATATAAATTATTAGTTCTAATATATAATATATGTGTATACAAATATTTATCTAGCCGTGTCCCTGTACCCTAACTTTTACAAATTTGTCGTG
The DNA here is from genome assembly GCA_022839385.1 of Asparagus kiusianus. Classification (NCBI taxonomy): domain Eukaryota; kingdom Viridiplantae; phylum Streptophyta; class Magnoliopsida; order Asparagales; family Asparagaceae; genus Asparagus; species Asparagus kiusianus. Next base: position 9,354 of record BQKN01039279.1, on the reverse strand, counting down.
TCCCGCACCCGTACCTATACGCATGCAACATAGGGTAGATTCCTAAAAGATATCATTTAATTGGTGGATCCAATAAAGAGGATCATTTGTTTGGTGGTTTCCATAGGAGGATCATTTGTTTGGTGGATCCTGAAGAGGATCGGTTCTTTTGCAGATCACCAACAAAAAAAAAATCTTAGTATTTTGTGAGAATCTTTTTCTTTAAAATTCTATAGCAGCGATTATTTGGGAGAGATCAGTTTTACTTGTCCAAGGGATAGACCGAGAGAGACAAGAGGAGATCAAGTTGTTGCATTTGATGATTTTGGTAGAGATGGTGATTGTGGTAGAGCAAGATTTTTTTTCTTTAAGGCAAAGGTGGTGGAGGATATTCAAGTGGAAGATTAGAAAATTAAGACTACCGCAAAGAGGAAGTTCAAAAGCAGAAGATTTTGAGCTTGACGAGTCTTGCCATAAATTAGTGTGTATGCATTTGAATTGTAACAAATTGGACATATACGATACACATGCTCTAGATTAAGGTTTGTTATGAGAGAACTTAGTTTATTCAAAAGGATGTTATATGAAGGATTTAGATTGGTCTTCCTATATAAATATATATAGGTAGAGGTGAAAGGTAAAAATTAACTTTCTAATCTCTCTAATTCTCTGATTTCAACAATTTCTACTATCTAACCAGATGAATGTTTTACTATATGATACACTGCAGGGGGTGCATCCATCTCCTTGACATATATTGCTTCTGAAAGGACCATTCCTGGGTACTGTATTTCTCCATCTATTGCAGTAGAAACCAAGTTCAGGCACTGAAGAATCACTGTAGCCTAACATTGGAAACTATTTGTGTAGGTATGGTGGAGGCATGAGCTCGGCCAAAGCAGCATTGGAGAGTGATACCAGAGTAATTCTCTCCCTTGGGTACTTCCTTCGTTTCTATTTGTGTTGATTTTCTTATACAAACTATATTGCCTTATATTCTTTTGTCATCAGGTTCTAGCTTTTGAAGCTGGAAGGGTGCGCAAAATTAGGGTTAATACGATTTCTGCAGGTATGGTTGTCTGTTTTTACACAAGTTGTAACTTATAGCAGTAAATCAGTAAGGCTCAGGGAGGATGTTGTGAGTATCATATGGACTTCTTGCTCTCTAGAGCTGTCTAAATTAAAGTTGGATCGCATTTTGAGCTTGGGGCTGAATTGTTTAATGAAACTCAGCCCAAGTCACCCAATGTGCAAGATATCCCATAGGACCCTGGCCTAATTTTTTTGTAAACTGTATTATTATCATGAGGACTTCATTGAGCACAATACATCTGAACTTTCTCAATGGTTAGTTATTTGATCAGGTTCTCTAACTTAAATTTGCAGGTCCACTCGGGAGTAGAGCAGCAAAAGCCATTGGATTCATCGAGAAGATGATAAATTACTCTTACACCAATGCACCGTTGCAGAAAGAACTGTCAGCAGGTGAGATCAAATAAATTATGCCGATCCTACTTATTATAATTTTTCAGACAACATACTTATTTCTTATCTGGGAGACAAAACTTGTTATGTACAGATGAAGTTGGGAACGCTGCAGCATTCTTGGTGTCACCATTGGCTTCAGCAGTAACTGGCTCTGTAGTGTACGTGGACAATGGGTTAAACACAATGGGTCTTGCTTGCGATAGCCCTTCACTTTCCATATAAGATCGGCAATGGAGCTCCAATGAAAGAACCTACTTGTGTTTCTCTCATTTTCGATTTCCATTTTAACGGGGTTTTTCTTCATTAATAACGAGTTTGAGACTTTGCAAAATTTAGATTGGTGACAATGGAGGAGACAGGTTCTTTGTTGAATTTTGGCAGGAACGCTTGAAGTTTGTTATAAATTTGTAGTGAACTTTCATCTTGGTTAATGCTTACTGTTGTATCGTTATTCAGAATTGTAGTTACTATGCACTTCATGGTTGCAGTTATAGTTTTGTTCTAATTTCCGTTGTCAGGAGCCTGCACACTTGGTGGCTAATAAGTGTGATGGAAAAATGGTATTCAGTTACAGCAGGGAGATGCACATGCTACTCAGTCATAGCTGCATGAACCTCGATACGAATTTGTATTATTCCGGAGACCCTTCCTCACCTGAACCCCGCCTAAAAGGGAAGACTCGCCCACCGCCTTTTCTCCAAGCTTCTCTGATTCCGTTGACATGAATGAAGCCGTAGCAGGGCGCACGCTGTTAACTTGGTCTAACCGGCAACCATAAGAGAAACGTAGCTGACAAGCAGCAGTCTTGAAAGATTTTCCCACACTTGGGAACTACTAGTCTTTAGCCAATTGTATGAGTTATGTCACTAATATGAACATTGCACGTGAAAAATTATTTTGGAGATAGCAATTCATATGTGAAGAAATATAATCACAATTACTTTTATCTTTATTTACTTTTACTTCTTAAGATATAAAAGGAATTAGTAAATTTAATGTAGCACTAGTTGCTAAACTCACGGTCTTAACTACAATCTTTGACTTAACAGTGTATAAATGTAAATTATAATGTGTAAATATGAACAATGTGCGCGGCTAAAATGAAGTGCCAAAATATCTAGCAAACTAATATAATAGTCCCGCAATATCCGATACCAATGGTTTAAAATTCAAATTTAGCTCCTAAATCAATAAAGATAGGGTTTTGGCAACGAGTGCTCCTGGGGCACATGTTAAGAATCATTAATTAGTCTCTCAACAAACTCCACTGGCTAAAATGTATGAGATAATAAATGCATTGCGCAAAGTATACATTAACAAAATTGTCCAAAGCTTAAATAATAAAATGAATCATATTATTCATTGAAAACTTTAAAATAATAATATTTAAATTTATAAACCGAGATAATAAAATCAATATACATGTGAGGACAAATTATTGATGACGTCAAACGGAAGGTTTCTTTTTTTTTTTTTCTTTCTTTTTTTTTAAAGATCTCAGATACGAAAACTTAGTCAAATAAGATGAGCTCAGGTGGGACTTGAGCTCGCAACATTTTTAGAAGGGCTTATCCTCTCACATTGGGAAAGGCTTATCCTCTCACACTGAGTGATTATTACGGAGTCAACATGATCTCCTTGCATCAGTTGTCAGAGCCGAGCATGTTGAGCCTTACAAATAGATGATTGACCAACATGAACTCCATTTTCTTGAGTTACAACATCTTCACGAGGTTAATGTCAATGTTGTTGTAGAGCTTGAGTTCCATTGTCCTACGGCAGAATGTCGTAAGCTCAAAGAGGCTGCTTGCAGGGAGGTGGAGGAAATTAATTTATGGCTTCAGGAACTAACCACCCGTCTTTACATGTTGGACGTCGTTGATGAGTACAGCTCAGTACTATATGGGATAGTGCGTCGACATACCAGATATATACGGTTTATATATGAGGTGAATGTCGTTGATGAGCATAGCTCAGTACTATATAGGATAATGCGTCGACATACCAGAGATATAAAGATTTACATGAGGTGGATATCGTTGATGAGCTCAGTTCAGTACTACATGAGGTAGTGCATCGATATTCCACATGTACATGCCATTGAGTCGGATTTTAGGAGGTTTGATCTAGCCGTCCGTCCCGTACTAGGGTGCGATGAGGCTCGTGAGCCGTATTTCTAGGATACCTATTTGGTAGTTCGTCCCGCACTCATGTTACGCACTGAGATCGCGATGAGACTAATGAGCCGTGTACACAGTTCCAGATACCTATAGGATAGTCCGTTGTACTGAGACAATTACTTGATAGCCTAAGTATGGCAGATGTCGATTATGAATACAACCTATCATTTAACTATATGACTGAGATATATTACTTTTGAAAGTATACAAAATTATGTATTGGTATTTTATTCTATCTCTCCAGTGATAGTGAAAGATATTATAAATACGATGTGTTGATATCTTATTTCTTTTACTGTCTTCTTTACTTCTTAGTTGGGATCAATGATTAGAGATTTACAATTTGAGATATATGGTATATATATGAGGGTTTTCTTGTTTGGATTATTTCGCTCGACGTACCTTGTGTTATGGATTTCTAATTATTGGTTTCATTAGATTGTCTTTTCTTAGTTTGGTATTAATGTTTAGAGATCTACAATTTAAGACTTATAGTATATACATGAGGGTTTCCTTGTTTGGATTATTTCGCTCGACGTACTACGTCTCGTGTTGTAGGTTTCTAAATGTTAATCCTACTTAGATACAGGAAAAATAAATCTAGGTAGGCTATGTTTAATATATAGAGCCTTCACTCTATCTAGTAGTCCTTCTCCTGGGGACGGATGGAGGTAATCTTACGGTAGCGCTCTGACGCTCTTGTTGTTATTTTTTTTCTTTTAAATTACTTTTCAGGTAGTTCGGAGTTTCGAAGAGCCGCAGGGTGACAGAGTTCTGGCATAGTCACTGTCGCGTATTTTTGCTTGTAGAGACTCCATTGTAGTTTTGAGTTTTATCCAGACATTAGAGTTTTATATTCATATCATAAATGTAGTGTGTCTTAGTACGATTTTTAGTTGATTCATGTTGAGACACATTTATTATTCAGATATCAGATGTATTATAGTTGAGACATGATTCTTTTCATTTATGAGATATCTCTTCTATATCATGTCTATTATATTTGTTCCCTTTATTTTGCCTGTTTGTACATGCACTTCTATTTGGTTCTACTAGAGGATATTACTGTGATTGGTGAAACATATTTATACACAGTGTGGGTGCATGGTAGGTTTGACATCTCTGGTTTCACCTTGGACTGCAGCCTTGTGTGAACCCAGGGGCGTCACAATTGGTATCAGAGCTCTAGTTCCAGCATCCCAGGATCATTCCTATGTTGAATCGTGGAGTTAGTATAGAGTTTCCTAGGAATCTTGTATAGAGTTCGCTAGAAATTCCTAGAATGAGTGAGGACGTTATATACGTATATTCAAAAATTTACACAAAAAAATTTTGGTGACAACTACCTTACTTTGATTGAAAAGTAAATGCATGAATGATAAGTGATACGATTTTTTCTATTGGTATATATTATGTTATTTACGATTGGGATCTCACTTACTGTGTCAAATAAGCTCTCCTCTTGGTATTATAAACATTGGAACGAGGACGTGGTCGAGGTAAAGCTTGTACCCGGAGAGCTAGGCAAGTAGAGCATGAGCCGCAGTAGGCTCCAAAGTATCTGATCGACTTAGTAACACCGATTACAGAAGCAGAGACTAGCAACACTCGAGGAGTGAGTAACAAGCCAAATTTTACTCTCTGAAGTTCCACCACCAGTTGTACCAATCGTACCCATTGAAGAGGTAATATCGAAGGTCTCACCATCGCCACATCCAGCTATTAATAGAGTCGCGGAATAGGAAGCTTGGCTCGGTAAGATTGAGGAAGATATTAGAAGTTGGGAGCACAAAAATTTTAGGGCACATCGGATTCAGTTACAACCTATAAATGGAGGAAATATGTGGGAAATACTTTTAGATTTACTTAATGTTGACTCAGTACATAGGCGGAGATTAGTTATATTCAGCTTAAAGAACGACGCCGGAGGATAGCACCGATTCCAGTTATGCCGGAGCAGCGAATGTTAATTTCATAGAAGGATTTCATCTACTATTTCGGGAAGCAGCTAGACCTAACCCGATTGGGGCAGAGAGACGTACTAAGAGTTAATTTTGAAAATAGGATTGTCCGGAGACCAGGGCAAGAACAATAAACCTTTTGTAAGACTGTGAGAAACCCAGCAATGGGGTAAGGATTTTTTTATAACCACCAGCAGATCAGTGGTCAGGGTCAATAGTCGTAGGGCCACGGTTACGGCCAGTAGCAGAATATCGAGGCACCACCTACCATTCCGAGGATAGAGGGACCAGCACGCCAGATTCGTGCTATCCAAGAAATTCCTAAGGGATAGATAGTCCCATAAATTCTACCGTCAATAACATAGCAGTCACCAGCCACCGGCAAAGTTTATACAATCGTACCGTGTGATCATGGTGCAAGCAGAGCTTTCTTAGTGATTATTCTTTTCCAGCTCAGATCTTGTTCAATTCAAAAGCTTCTCATTCTTTATTTCTCATACATTCATGGATAGGTTTCAGCTAGTTGCACATCCTTTAGATGTACCGTTATCCGTTTCTACTCCTTTAGGGGGAGGTGTCCCTATTAGGGAGTGTCCATAGGAGATGTATCATCAGTCTAGATGAGTCCGAGTTTATCATAGATCTACGAGCACAATCCAATCAATACGATAAATCAAACCAAACACAGAGATATATGTGGTTCGGCAATTTGCCTACGTTCACGGGGAGAGGATCGGGGAGATTCTACTAAATCAAGGAGAGTACAAAGGGTTACAATCTCACAAAATCACTCAAATAAACCCTAAACCAAATCTCTCTCTTTGCTCACAAGTTCTCCCTCTCAATATGCTCGGTACAATATGAAATCTCTGATATTAAACCCTAGAAAATCGTGTTTCATTATATATCAAACAACAATCCCAAACAGAGCAGGAAACCAAGCCCAGGCCCAAACCCGAAACACGATCGGCAGCTACGCCAGTCGCGGTCGACTGCCAAAAGTCCAGAGACTTTTTCCTGTGCTGTGCACGTTTACGGTCAACCGCCGCGCCTCTCGCGGTCGACCGTCACGCCACTCGTGGTCGACCATGAAACTTCCAAATGCCTGTCAGCTTCATTTTTCCTGAACTCTTCAGCTTATAAAGATGTGGATTTATATAGTAAATCAAGCGATACAAGTGCATCAATGGTAGCTATTTTTGTCGATTGTTTGGCTATAAAATTTGTTGCACTTAGTGGGTCTCAGGTAGGGCTGTCCATCCGGGCCGGGCCGGGCAAAACCCAAGCCCAGACCCGGGCCCGGGCCCGGGTCCGGGCCTGAGCGGGCCGGACACCGGGCCGGCCCGGTTTGAATTTTTTTTAATTTTTTTTTAAAATTTTAACAAAATCATAAATCTTAAATTATTATAAAAAATATCATAAATTTAATTAATAACTTGAAATAAAATGACATAAATTACAAGTACAAAAAATGATAAAAATAACTTCTTTATTAATAATCGGTAAATCCTTTACAAGTATAAATTTATTTCGAAAGTCGTCGCATCACAATAGATGAGTACATCCCAACTAGGTTGGCACCTACTCACCCATATCACTATCATTTGCAACTTTTTTTCGAAATAATTTAATTCAAATTTAAAGCTAAGAAATAAAAATTATAATTTTATGAATATTATCTAATCATTATATCTATCTGCTAGTCCCAACTCTTCAAATTTATCTTCAATCATAGCAATCCGTTCGATGCCTTGTGTTCGCTTCTCGTATCTCCACCAATCCTGTAAGCACATCACCGCTTGTACAGTATACGGATCTAAGCATGTCCTGTGGTCGTTGATCAAACGTCCTGCTGTGCTGAAAGCGGATTCCGAGGCTACAGTCGAAACCTGCACTGATAGTAAGTCACGAACCATGGTGGAAAGTATAGGATATGAAACTGATCCATATACTTTCCACCATTGCAAAATATCTAAAGCATTTCCTTGACATTTAACTAAGGAAGCAGATAAATATTCATCTATTTCAGAAACCTCTAATCCTGATGAAGTTCCAGATCCACCAGTTAGTTCAGCTACCATTGCATACCTATCAAAACTTACACTTTTACCTCGACCTGTGCTCGAAGCTGAAGGTGTCGAAGCTATAGACTGTTGTGTAGCTACACCATATCTAGCTGCATACTCATCGTATAAGGTTTGAAAATAATTTCTAATAGCTAAATGATGAGTAGTAGCAGTAAGGGTGGATCCATCATCTAAGTCTATAATCTGTCCACCATACAATGATTGTAACAAACTTCGAAGGCCAATATCCTTCAAGCATGGATCAATAAGAACACCAATACCAAAAATATGTGGAATAGGCCTAAAATACTTATTAAATTTACTCTCCATTTGAAAAATTATATTTCTAAAAATATCATCCATACGATATTTTGTAAAAAAATTTTGAATATTTAAAATTTGTAAAGCAGCTAAAGTAATAGTTGGATAATAACAACCAGATAATAACATAGTAGCATCATAAAAAACTTGTAACATCTCATTTAATTTACATATAACTGTCCATTCATCTTCAGTTATTCCATAAGCACTACCAGAGCTAGAACTAGAAGCATAAAAATTTATAAAATCATTTATAATTTCTTTATATTCTATTGCTACAGATAACATTGCATAGGTGGAATTCCACCTATGGTCAACATCTTTTGGAATTAGTCTAGGCTTATAATTTTTTCTTTTACAACATTGTTTCCATCTTTTAATTCTCATTTCAGAAGCATTATGCATATTAGCAACTGCTCTAACTTTTTCTATCATGGGTTTAATTTCAGAAAATGCACTTTGAACAATTAAATTTAAAATATGACAGATACATCTAACATGAAAAAGCTCACCATGACATGGCAATGACAAAGTTATTTTCAGAAAATCAACAGCTACATTATTATTACTTGCATTATCTAGTGAAAGAGTAAATATTCTTTGATCAATTTCTAGTTTCATAAGTTCTTCAACAATTAAATTTGAAACATTAATACCAGTGTGTGACTCTTCAATTGCAATAAAAGAAACAACTCTTTTAAATATTTTCCAACTTTCATCAATCCAGTGTGCTGTTATACATAAATAACCAGTTTGCACTCTAGATGACCAAATATCAGAAGTTAAAGAAAATTTGCAGTTTAAATTTTTAAAATAAGAAATTATTTTTCCCTGTTCCTCAACATAATATTTTAAAATATCACGTTGACAGGTTTGACAAGAAAATTTTGTAAATGCAGGATAAAAACCATCTCTAAACAAATCTTCAAATTCATCATCTTCTACTAATTTAAAAGGAAGGTTTTTAAGAACAATAAACCTGATTACGCATTTCCGGGCTCGGGCAGCGTCATAATTCCAACTGCCGAGGGTACCTGAAGAGGATGATTGGGAAAGCATAGACTGCAGGATATCACCTTGTAGATTTTGGCCTTTGTTGTGTTTTTCAATATGCCGTTTGAGATGGTTGGTGCCGCTCTTATGATGAGCTTTGAATATCTGGCCGCACAACGCACATTTCGCATTCTGAGAGATGATCCTACCGTGTTCATCCTTGGTGACGTCTATCTTCTCAAAAAAATTCCATACATCAGACCTCGGCCTTTTTGGAGCTCTTGGTGCCGTAGATTCGTCGCCACCAGATTCAGGATTAACACCGGTAGGTTGAGGAGTTGTTGTAGGAGGACTCATCTCTGGATC
>BQKN01039277.1:0-11579 GCA_022839385.1 Asparagus kiusianus | reverse complement strand
ACTACTCCGGATCTAAGCTTGGCTCTTAGATCCCGAGATTAGAGCGAGCGTTTCCTTGGTGAAACGATCCCTCTCGGCTACTATCTCCTTGGTGGGATAGTACCCGTTATACCACGTAGATCTGTTCAGATCGAGATTGCGCGGTGGTCCACGGTACTCAACCCCGGCACAGGCGAAGAACCCCACAAAGCGAGGGACCGTAAAACAGGAAACTCGTGATTTGTTCAAGGAAAGTTGTAATCTTTATTTCTTTATTTTGATTTTGTTGTAAGCCGGATCTTATAAAAAGACCGGATCTCTTTGTAAACGCATAAAGTTGTTGTCAAAGTTGTAACAGAATCATCAATGAAGAATAACACAATTTCCCGCTCGAACAATGGCGAGTTCGTCTAAAGGTCAGAGATCTGACTGTTGGCGAAGCTTACGCCACGCGTCGGTCGGCGGACCCGAGTGCTCGCCAACCGAGACTGTGCAGGCGCATTAACGCTCATTTATTGGTGAAGTGACTGATCGTTCTGCCTCCCGCTCAATCCGATCGGTCGATTTGGTGTTTCGAGAGTAGCCTTCAATGGCGCTGAGTTCGAAGCGTCGCAGAGCGTTCGGACCGCTTGATGGCTTGGGGTAATGAATCCCAACCGTTGGATCTCTTAGTATATACTTCCGCACTTGCCATCCTTTGGCCAAGTCTTGACTGCTTCGAGCGAAATCTGCCAGAAAAGAAAAGAAAACCTCTCTCCTTCATGGCCTCCTCTTCCGATCATAGTGACGCCGAAGGTGTCGGCTCCTCCGCCACCGTCATCAATGTTGACGTTCCTACTGTTGCCCCTGCGAGCCCGGTTCAGGGATTTCCCATCCCGGACCCCGTGGCTCATCCCGCTTTTGCGCCACTCCATCGGTTGGTGGAGTTAGTGCACGGGACCGCCCTCTCGATCAGCGTGGGTGACGGGCGGTACTACGACACGCTCCCCCTCGTGGAAGCAGGTTTGGAGGCGATCCGCCGTGCGGGTGATGCCTCGCTCACACGGCGATGTGAACGAGAACTCGAGCGCGTGGAGGGGTGGATGCACCGCCTCGAGGAATTGGCTTATGAAGACATCTCCGACGTGCCACTGCCTCCCCCATTGCACTTCCTGCTTGAGCGCAACGAGCGGGCGAAGCGTATCCAGGCGAAGGAGGCTGAGCTCAGACGCCTGAGAAAGCGGCACCAAGCGGTGACTGACCGGATGGACGCTTACTTGGACCGGGCTTTCCACGAGGACGCCGGCACTCTTCGTGGCGAAGCGAAGCTGCAGGAGCGTTCGCGTGAGTTGGGGAGGCTTGGCGAGGCTGCCAAGGAGGTTGAGAGGGCGCTGGAGCTCCTTCGCGAGGAGGAAGAGGACAGCCAGGCGGCCCTGGCCAGGCGACAGCAGGAGCGGAAGGAGGAGGCGAGGACCCGTCGTGCGGCGGAGCGGGCTGCGCTCAAAGCCAAGATCGGCTCCTTCAGCCTTCTGAAATTCCTGTAATGCTTGCGCCGTTTAGGTCTTCCCCTCTTTTTTTTTGTTTTATCAACTCAGCTGGTGCTCCAAGCACCATAACTTAAAAAAAACTTATGCTTGTAAACTTTGGCCCGTAATGGCCTTGAGCTTTTGCTTATTTTTGTTTCGCATGCATAGTTTCTTTTTCTTTTTGTTTGTGTTGTTCTGGTATTTGAGTTGAACTCGGTGAGCTTCTGACCATTCTTTTCTGAACTTAGCCATTTCGGACTTTTGTTTTGCTCTCGGTTGCTCACAGCGTGGGATCGGGTTGATTCCGATTCTGCATTGTAGCTCCTGCGGGATCGAGAGAGTAACGCTCGGCTTGCAGTAGAGAACAGTCGTTCGCTGCTGCGGTCGAGTGAAGGACTCAACTTCGACTTACCACTCGGCAAGCTGTCGCTTGAGGAATTGGCAGAGCTGTCATCTGCCGAACTGCTCTTGACAGTCGTCATCGTCTGAATAGGCGGCGACAGATGATAATCGAATCGTCAGAGATGTAGGAATGTGACGCTCGATTGTTGTATGGACCCTTGCGCGGCAGGCCGCTACCCATCAGTTACCCTAAGGGAATGTTAGGATAGCTGGAATAGGCCAAATAGTTCAGGGACGTAGGAGTGTGACTATTTGACAGAAATAATAACACGTCGCGTGGTAGGCTATTACTTAGGCTATGTTATTCGCTGGAATAACGGCGCCAACCATCAGAGGTGATCATTAACCTGATGAGGGTTTTGTCACGATGGGAGTGACTATGGGGGAACTTACCACTCTTATGGAGGGGATTGGTAAGTAGATTGTGTCAGAGGTTTAATGTTAACGTGACAGGGAATGTCGTGATTGGAACGACTTTGGGGACCCACCATCCTTTGGGAGAGGATTGGCGAGTTGATTTGATTCGTCGTGGTATGAACGACTTTGGTGGATTCGCCCTCTTATTAAGGAGAGTTGGCGATTTAAGGATGTGTTTGTCGTGATATGAACGACCCTGGTGGATCCGCCATTTCATTGGAGAAAATAGGCGAATTGGATTGGTTTTGTCGTGATATGAACGACTTTAGCGGATCCGCCCTCCTATTGGTGAGGATAGGCGAATTGGATTGGGTTTTGTCGTGATATGAACGACTTTAGTGGATCCGCTCTCCTATTGGTGAGGATAGGCGAATTGAATTGGTTTTGTCGTGATATGAACGACTTTAGTGGATCCGCTATCCTATTGGTGAGGATAGGCGAATTGAATTCCGCCAGAGGCTTTCGCCATAGCGGGTAGAGTGGGGACAGTTTAGCCTCATATACCAGTTGGAGGGTTTGAGAACCAGTTTATACTCATGTACTTGTGGGAGTTTGTGAAGAAGAATTAAGGGTAGTACTTCTTCAAGTATCTGCCGTTGATAGGCATCATGATCTTGTCGCCGTTTGGCTTGACGAGACGGTAGGCGCCATTTGAATAGACTGTTTCTATTACGAATGGTCCTTCCCATTTGGATTGGAATTTACCTTTTTTCTTGGAGGTGAGAATCATCGGTCGGCGAACAGCTAACACCAGCTCTCCTTCCTTGAAGGCTCGGCGCCTGACTTTTTTATCGAAAGCCTTAGCCATCCGCGCTTGATAGAACTCAATGTGCTGTTGAGCTTCTAACCGTTTGTCGTCCAACGCCTCGAGCTCGGCGAGTCGTTGTCGGTGGTTGTCTTCCACCGTCATCCCTGTTGCCAAGGCGACGCGGAGAGATGGAATTTGGATTTCTAATGGTAGTATGGCCTCACAGCCGTATACCAACGAATAGGGCGTGTGGCCGGTCGGTGTGCGAACCGTTGTGCGATACGCCCACAAGCTCTCGCCAAGTTTCTCGTTCCAGTCACATTTGCTGGTTGAGGTTAACTTGGTTAAAATCTTGATGATCGTTTTGTTGAAGGCCTCGGCCAAGCCGTTTGCAGATGGGTTATAGGCCGTGGAAGAGAGGTTCTGCATTCGGAACTTGTCGCAGAATCTGGTGAACGCATGACTGACGAACTGGGTACCATTGTCATGAATGATACGTCGTGGCACGCCATACCGATAAATGACGTGGTGTTTGATGAACTTAATCACGTCGTTGGTCTTGACTTCTCTCAAGGGGACCGCTTCGGCCCATTTAGAGAAGTAGTCAGTGACTGCAAGAATGAAGCGATGACCTCTCGCCGATGGCGGGGATATTGGTCCGACTATGTCCATCCCCCATGCCTCGAAAGGCCACGAAGCCTTGGTTGGGTGTAGGTCTTCAGGCGGCTGATGCATGTAGTTGGCGTGAATCTGGCACTCGTGGCAGCGCTTTGCGTAGGCGACGGCGTCTTGAACCATCCCAGGCCAGAAGTAGCCTGTCCTTCGTAGGCGATCCCAGAGTTTGGGTCCGGGCTGGTGAGCTCCGCCGATGCCGTCGTGGGCCTCGCGTAGAGCCTCCTGTGCTTCTGCTTTCGAGAGACATCGAAGCAACACACCGTCGTATGACCTTCGATACAACGTCTTGGTGGTCGAGTCGTAGTAGAATCTCGTAGCACGTCTCCGGACTGACTCTCGCTCCTTTGCATCCTCGGGCAATACGCCGTAAAGAACGTAATCGATGATCGGGAGGTGCCAGTCCTCAGCACTGGGCTGGTCGGAGACTTGATGGGTGGCGTTTGCTTCTGGAGCGTCTTTCAGTCGAAAGAGCCTCCTGCTCGCCACTGTGACCGATTGGATCGTTCCGAATGGTTGAGCCAAGTTGGCCGCCAAAGAAGCCAAGGCGTCCGCATGTGTGTTCTTGGAACGTAGCACATGCTCAATGTGGAAACTCTCAAATGATTCCACTAGCCGGGCGGCCGCCTTGTGGAGTGGGATCAGGTCTTCGTTTCTAACCTCATATTCGCCGGTCATCTGTTTGACGATGAGCTGGGAATCGCCGTAAGCTTCGAGATGTTTTATCTCAAGTTCTTTGGCCAGCTCAAGACCGATGAGTAATGCGTTGTACTCGGCCACATTGTTGGTACATGGCTCTGTTAAGGAGAAAGCTCGTGGTAGCACGTGGTCGTGCGGGGAAGTGAGGACCACCCCCACTCCTGCGACAATAGAGCCATCCGGGGCTGCGCGAGACGCGCCGTCGAAGAACATCTGCCACATATCCGGTAACGAGGTTACGTTGACTTCAAGTGGTTCGTCCGGCAAGTCTTCAAACAAGTCGGTCTTTGTTCCCAGCGGGTGACTGGCCATGAGATCGCATATGGCCTGCCCTTTGACTGACTTCTGCGGCATGAAGTGAATGTCGTACTGGGAGAGCAGAAGCGCCCACCTAGCTAGGCGCCAATTTAACGCCGCAGGTTGTGTCATGAAGACACGAATGGGATTCATTCGTGAGATGACGTGGATTGTCTGGCCAACCAGGTAGTGTCGCATCTTTTGGATGGCGAACACCAAGGCCAAACATTCTTTTTCGACCATCGGGTACCGCTGCTCGGCGCCCTGCAGGGTTCTACTTAGGTAGTATATGCCTTGCTCGTGGCCGGCGTCATCGTTTTGTGCCAAGAGAGCACCGAGAGAATGCTCCATGGCGCGGATGTAGATGAGAAATGGTTTCCCTGTAATTGGCGCAGCGAGGACCGGCGGATTTGAAAGGTAAGCCTTGATGTCCTCGAAGGCCTGCTGGCAAGGCTCGTCCCACACGAAGGAGGTGCCTTTCTTCATAAGTTTGGAGAACGGCTGACACTTGCCCGAAAGATTTGAGATGAATCTTCGGATATAGGCCAATCGTCCCTGGAGGCCTCTCAATTCTTTGAGGTTCCGGGGTGGTCGAAGCTCCTGAATGGCTCGCACCTTGTCTGGATCAATTTGGATCCCTTTCGTCGTGACTACGAAGCCGAGGAATTTCCCGCTAGCCATCCCTAGGAATGACTTAGTGGGATTCATCTTGAGTTGATGATTCCTCATGAGTTCGAACATCGTCCTCAAGTCTTGGAGGTGGTCGCCTTTGTGGCGACTCTTCACGACCAGATCGTCTACGTAGCATTCCACCGTCTTTCGTAGGTGCTCTCGAAAGATCATACTCATGGCGCGTTGATAGGTCGCACCGGCGTTCTTGAGTCCGAATGGCATGACGGTGTAGCAGTACACCCCCATAGGGGTTCTGAACGAGGTGTGTTTTTCGTCCTCGGGGTGCATTTTGATTTGATTGTACCCCGAGAAGCCATCCATGAAGGACATCCTCTCGAACCCGCACGTGTTGTCGATGATGACATCCGTGATGGGCAAGGGGAACTCGTCTTTGGGGCACGCCGCGTTGAGGTCTCTGAAAACGATGCAGATGCGGATCTTACCGTTTTTCTTCAGCACTGGAACAATGTTAGCCACCCAGTCGGGGTGTTGTTCCTCTCTGATGAAGCCGGATTCGATGAGCTTCTTTACTTCAGTCTCGATCGCCTCCATGATCTGGGGGCGAAACCGCCTTTGCTGCTGCTTGACTGGCTTGGCGTCTGGGCTGATGTTGAGGCGATGTGTGACGACCCGCGGATCCAAACCAGGCATATCCTCGTAATTCCATGCGAAGACGTCGATGTATTCTCGTATGAGGGCGATGAGATCCTCCTTTTCTTGAGGAGGCAGGCTACCACTGATGAATATGGGCTTGGGACTTTCGTCGGTGCCCATGTTCACTTGGAGGATTTCGTCCTCAGTGGGCGGTTCTCGCTGTTCGAAGCGACTACTCCACTGGGCATTAACATGGCGATCCCATGTCTCGTCATAGAGCGGGAGTTGTTCATCTGTCGCCATCTCGGCAGGGTCCATTGTAGCCATGTTGATCGTGAGGCCATCGAATAGGTCCCTCACGCTGACATCTGAGTCCCACGCCGAGGTTTCCGACGACTGATCTCCTGAACATGCATAGTCGGAATCTTCGTCGATGTGGAAGCATAAGTCGGACGAGGAGGAGGAGTAGCCTAAGCCTCTCCTAGTCCGGTTGAAATAATTCGAGGGTTTCCCCTTAGGTACGTAAGCAGGTCGGATGACCGTCTTGCGTCCTCGGTCGTAATTGAGGCCTTCTAGACGAGTGAGGTCGTACCCCATATCGCTCATCATGCGTCTTGCAATTCGACTGTATTGCGAAAACTGGGGTGCTGGGTCTTCGTCTTCGGACTCGTCCCAGAGCGTGCGCAAGGGCTGATCGATCCGGCCGAAAATAATATCTTTTCGATATTTGTTTCGGGCTGGCACAATGAATACAGCTCGTGACGAGTCAATCGGTGACCCTTTCGCGGCGTATGATGAGCAGACCGGCATGTGCAGGGAAGGATCTCGGTAGAGTTCCGACCATAGGTCGTTGGGTTCATCGTCCTCAGACGTAGAACAAGACGACACATAAGCAAAGTCGGATTTTTCATTGACGACAATCTTTCCCGCCTGAACAGCGTTGGTTACATGGTGACTCTCGTAACCAATTACAATTGACTCGAAATCGTTTAAGATTAGATTATCGCCGTACTCAGGCTCGCTGTCCGCCTCGTTGCCGCTTTCCGGCTCCTCAATCGATGGTTCGACGGAGTCTTGATACAGCAGAGAGTCGGTGAAGTAGTTTTCGACGCCTTTGAAGGGTTGTCTGTCGGCCACCACCGTCTTCACGCGCTCGTAGTCGTCCACGTACTTCAAACATTGGTGCAGAGTGGATGGGACTATTCGATTGCCATGGATCCACGGGCGTCCTAGGAGCATGTTGTAGGAAGGCTCGGCGTCGATGACATAGCAGGTCACCTCTGTCTTCATGTCGCCTATGCGGCATTTCAGGCGGATTTTGCCCAGCGGCCGCGTCCCTGTGGCGTTAAAGCCAAAGATGGTTGTGGTGGTTGAGGACAGACGCTTCGGCGGTATTCCCAAATGCTTGATCAATTTCAGAGGCACGATGCTCAGTGCGGAGCCCGGGTTGACTTGGATCCGATCCACTCTCACCGATCCGACATAACCCGTGAAGTACAGTGGTCGATCGTGAGTCGTACTCTTGATGAGCATATCTTCAGGAGTGAAGGTGATGCACGGGACTCGTCTATCCGAGACCTGGCAGCAATTCGCACATTCTTGTTCCGCCTCCGTCTCTTTTAAGAAATGGGTCGAGAAAGCCTCTGAATCTGCCAACGCCTCCTGTAGGGCCTCCCGAGTTGACCTGGATAGTCTAAGGAGGTCGTACATGGTGATTCGCGCCGGGATGCTTTTCAGTTGTGCGAGCACGTTGAACCGGAAAGGTTGGCGGCTTGAGCTGGGTGCATCTGGATTGGGAGGGGTTGTGGCGGTTGGCCTCGCGGGAGGCCTTGCCGCATTCTCTACCCTCGCGGGGTATTCTTTGGCGAACTCTTTTCCAGCCCTCGTGGCGAAGACGTTTGTATCTTCTTCGGAGTCGGTAAGGGCGGCCATCGCTGGGCTGTCTCCGTCTGGAATGGCAGAGACAACGTTGCAATGCTTTCGTTTGGCCTCCTTCGGCGGTCGCGCGGTCCATTGCTCGTCGTTGAGGAGGTCTGGGTGGACCCACATTATTTGCCCCGATGGCAGGGTCTGTGGTACCAAGCCCTTCTCCCGCTGGTTGTGAGGATCGTCATTGGTGACCCTCAGAACCGCTTTGGGGATGGGAATCACCCCCACTGGAGCATGAACTTCTGGGAGATCTGTTCCAAAGCTCAAGGTGATCATGTTCGTGGTCACCTGCTTTTGAACCTTCTCTTTCTTCAAGACCCCTGCATCGTAGAGGGCCTGGAGTTTGTCCTTGAGGACGTAACATTTGGTTGTGTGGTGACCAAGGAATCGGTGATAAGCGCAGTAGGTCGGGTCACCGGTTTTGTCTGCCTCCTCAGGCTTCGTAGCCTCAGGCAGCTTGATTCGACCACTCTTGAGCAGAGTATCGAGCGTTGCCACCACCTGGTCCTCTTTGAAGTTATAGTGCCGTGGGGGGCGTTGTTCAAATTGCCTAGGCTTCGGTCTCGGAGCAGCCTTTGGCGTTGGAGCAGAGTCAACAGCCATGATCTCCTTTCCTCTTGTTCGAGGGGGATTCTTTGGCGCGGCTGGTTCTGCAGCTCCTTTCTTGGGCTGGGGTTCTTCGGCCTCCAGCCTCTTGATCATGTTTTCTACTTGTTCGCCTTGACGAACAAGTTCTTTCCATGTCCGGGTCTCCACCGCGCCTATTTTGGATAGGACATGGATCGACAGGTTGTTGCGACACATCTCAATCAATGTTGCCTCGGAAACTTGATCCCGACAGTGGACCGATCGGTTCCGGAATCTCTTCACGAAGTCATTGACCGACTCCGACTTTCGTTGTTTTTCAGCGAGGAGAGTGGCCATTGATACTTCGGTGTCGTCGTCGAAGAAGCGGGCTAAAAAGAGCTTTTCGACGTCGGCCCACGCTTTGATGGTGCCGGGTTCCAGCTTGCGGAACCATTCAAAGGCCACCCCCTTGAGGGTGCCTATGAAGAGTCGTGTGAGAATGGCGTCGTTTCCAGTAAGGAATCCGGTTTGTGCCATGAAGTAGTAGACGTGCTGCGAGGGCGAGCCTTTGCCGTCGAACTGCACCAAGCTGATCGGCTTGAACTTTGCTGGGTATGGGACCGTGTCCCATTCGACAGGGTAGGGGCGGACCACCCCCAGCTTGTTCATGTTTTGCTGAAGCTTCAGCGCGTTGAGCTGGTCCTGGAACTCATCGAACCTCTTGTCGCGGGTGCCCTCCCCGGTGTGTGACGTCCCTAGCGACGTCTTGGAAGAATAATCGGATTGTCGATTATCGTCGTCTTCCGTTTCCATCGCCGGGCGGTGAGGAGGTACCCATTCTCTATCCCCCGTCTGCCGAGGTAAGGGGCGTTGGATTCTTTTCTTCTTCTTCTTCTTGTTCAGAAGCTGTTCCATCATCTCCCGCAGAGAGTCGATGGTCGCCTGTTGCTCTTCGAGCTTTTGAGCGACCGTCTGGTCATGGGTAAGATCGGTCATGTGCACCCGCGCCCTTGCGTCCTGACTTGATTGTGAAGTTTGAGACGTGGCCGCTGCCGAGTGAACCTCGTCCTCGCGGTAGGAGGGAGGGGGTACGGCGGAGTAGTTAATCCCGCTCCTCATCCTTCTACGACTACGGGTACGCTGGTATATGCCCTCTGGCTGGTGTTGGGCGAACCAAGGATTGAGTCCCAGAATGGACTCTGAATCTGGGGAATCGGAAAATACCGTCTTGCCCTTGTCCGTCATGTTGATTGTGACGGACGAGAGCTCTGGGTCGTCAGTAGCGCGTTTCTTTTGGTGACGTCGCCTCCGACGAGAGGTCCTCTGTTGAGAGGGTTGTCGAGAAATTCTCTCAAACACGGAAGGTTTCGCCGTTCCTACGCATTGGCAGTCGGCGAGCACTGTGTGAATGAGCCTTTCGCAGTGGCACTGGAGGTTCACCTCGTGTATGGTGCGCATGCGAATTAAATATTCTCGTAGATCTTCCGTGGGTGGTTGGTGACAACCCCCAGCATCGGAAGGATCACCTGGGTGAGCACACGAAGGATCTCTGGATGTGCTCTCTGGGGCACAATGGGTGGAATGTCGCGGCGTCGGAGTTAGGCGGTTTCGCCTTGACGGGCGAGTTTTCGCGTTTGGGCGAACTCTAGCGCGTAGACAAGTTTCAGCCCTTTGTTTAGACGAGCTGGCTCGCGACGCGTCGCCTATCTCCTTGCCTTTGCGCTTATCCGCCAAGATCTCATGGCGAGGCTCGCCAGCCTTCGAGGATTCGCCTTCTTGGATAGGCCCACTCACTTGGGGTGGTTTGTTCACGTCAGGGATATGACCTGAAAAGCGAAGTCCACCTGAGCGGGTGGTCCCCTCCTTCTCGGTTAGCGCCCCTGATTTGGAGGGCTTTCCGATATTGGGCGAGTCGCCCTCTCGTCTCTTGCTTCTCGGGTCTGTAGGGTGGTTCAGACCGTTGTGTGAAGCGGAGGTTTGGGCTTTCTGCCCGACAAGCGTCTGCTGTCGCCGTTGGCTAGTTCTCCCGGCAGGGGGAAAACTTGCGTGAGCAGCGGCAGGGTGGCTTGTGCCGGAACGAACTGATGTCTCTTTCGGGACAGATGCTACTGAGGGTCGTTTGGCGACCCATTTAGTAGACCCTTCCCCCCTGCTCTCGATATGGGACTTGGCCTCAAGAGCGTTTGGGGTGGATTTCCCTATCGGGACTCCGGTGGAGCCTTCTGGCGCGGGAGCTTTGGCCGTCTGAGGTCGGCTCCCGTGCAGGGCTCTGTGGCGCTTGCGGGACGCTTCGCCACCGGAAGAGGAGGAAGACAAGTACTCTTCGTACTTGGCCTGATCGAACTCGATTTCTAGGGACTCCACTGTCGTCCCAACAACAACCTCGTCGAACTGAGCTACCACCATTTCGTTCGAAGAAACAGCTTCTCCCACTATGGTCGCCATCTTCTGTAGGTGTAAATTTCTGATTTTCCCGGGAAAGGGGAGGGATTTCGTTTGTATTTATAAGAAAGCTTATTACAAACTAAATCAATCTGAATTACGACAGAAGCGGAGGGAATGCCCTCCTTGTTTATATTTGTGGGGACTTTACGGTAGCTACAGGATGCTTCGCCCGGTGCTCGCGCCGGGTCTGCTTCCCTTGGACGGTTCGACCGAGGTTGTTGGAGAGCTTCAGTACTCAGTAGAAGCTATGGGTGAAAGAGTTCGAATCCTCTAGTTCGCCGGCGATCGGAGCTCGGAGCTTGGAGATTTTCCGATGGGTTGATCGATTCACCTGTTGATCGATCTTTTTCTCCGATCTGTCGATCTCCACTTAGGTTGCTGTAGGAAGCTCTTTTAAGTGGGAGAGGGACCGTTCGGTTGTCCCTTGAACCATGGGATGTGACCATACACTGTTCAAGGACATCCTATTGTCCCCTGTACAACAAACGGTTGTTTTTTGGGGCTACAGGTCGCGTCACGTTGTATAGGAGTGGGAAAGCCCCTCCTCGTACTCGTGACAGCGACTGCCAGGCACTCGAGTGGATCTGGATATCTCATCGAACGCCGGTGGCTCTGACCTTTTGCTTGGAACGCGGTACGCTGCATTTATGTGG
>BQKN01039274.1:0-15604 GCA_022839385.1 Asparagus kiusianus | reverse complement strand
TGAGGGTTTACCAAAAATCCTATGAGTATTATGGTCAATTATTCTAAACAGAATGAGAAATCATAATAAAGATAAAGATAAAACCATTTCCACTAAGAGGATCAAAAGTCAAAGTATCCAGCAAAAGAAATCATACATCAAGCCCATGGCTAAAAATCTGCTGACTAATCTTAGACAGCTTCTCATCATAAGCTTGCCTAAGCTCATCCTCCAATTCAGCTCTGAGGGACTCTTCAGTGGTGGCTAGAGTCTTCACAGCAACCTCCTCCGTCTCAACCAACTTCTGCTTCAAGGATGTCAACTCCTCAGATAAGGCAATGTGGGCTTGCTGATCCTGTACCTTCGTCATTTGAAGGATACTCAAAGTCTCCTCTTCTTCACGAAGTCCTTTTCTGAGCTGTTCTATTTTGGTTTCGCAAGAGGCAATAGAAAAGTCAAGCTCGGCAAGTGAAGATGATCTAACAGCAAGGTTGGTCTCAACTCGATCTACCCGATCCCGCTGCACCTGAATCACGAACTCAGCAAGAACTCGAGTATCGCGCCATGTCTATAAGCGAGTATCCAACTCGGCAGCAATGAATGAAGAGGCACCCGCATCACGGAGCTCACGTAACATCTGAAGCTCGTGCTCTAAGCAATCAAGGTCAACAATAATAGCCTTCGCCAGATCCGGATATCCTGCTTCCCTTATCGAATTTATTCTGGAATCAAGGAAAGGCTTGAATTGGTGAAGGAAGAGTCCGCCGTGGAAGAGCTTGCCGATCATAGTGTTCACGAAGGAGAATAAGGAGCGAACTTCTATGCAGATGACGATCTTCTTAGGATCATTGTCTGATAACAACTCCTTCACAAGGACATGAAGCCGAGAAGAAGACCCTACACAAAGAAGGGGAAATCCGTCAAAAAGCCTTGATGAGGAAATAAATGATATTTCTCAGTTGCTTAGTTCATACCTTCTTCCCCTTGAGTCACTGGGGGTAGTGAAGGTGTAATCGCTGTTGATGTATCAACTAGTGTAGTTGGTCTCACAGCCGGCTCAACAGGATCAGTCTCAACAAAAGCTTCTGTCAAACACAAAATGGAGATTTCAGATTCATCAAATTATAGCTGCATTAGTCACAAAATGGCTAGTCCTATAATTAACCTGAGAAGAGGCACGTACCTTCAAAAGGACCATCCTCAGAATTCTTGGGAAGTGTAGATTCAGGAAACATATCTTCAGGCATTTGGTCATCAATCTGAGGAGAGCCATACATGAAGTGGAGCATAGGAGTGTCCACAAGCAAACCCTCCTCATCAAAATCATCAGTCGAAAAATCTGATACAAGAAAATATAAATGCGAGAGAAAAGTAAAGAGACTACGACCAATGGAAATAAGTTACCTCTTACGGATGTGTTAGCCTCTCTACTCCCAAGGTCCACGTTTGCCCCCTGCAATTTATCTGAAAGAGCAAGAAGCATAGAGACAATTAAGGGAGGCATGAATTCTGAATCATTCAACTCCTTTGTTTGCCATCTAAAGGATATATTGTCAATGGTAGATGTACCTGGATTCGCTGAATCGGGTCCTACGTTGATAGTCTCCCTAATATCGGCAGCTTCTGTAGGCTTTTCTACCTGGTGTGGTAAGTCAGGCTCACCAGAAAATGCAAAATCATGAGGAGTAGGATCGAGACTCATCTCGCCTTCCTCATGCTCTCCTATATAAAGATGGAAAAACATGAGATCGAAATTCTGAATGATCAAGAGGATGGCATATAGGGTAGATGTTACCTCCGTCATTAGCAGGATCATCACCAGCCAAATCAATCTCAGGTGCTCGTGGATCTGCACGTGGCTTGTGGGCTAGTCTCTTCCGTCTAGCGGCTGGGACAACAATCGGGGGTCTCGTCTGAGTAAAAGGACAGAATTCTTCTTCTTCATTAGCCACTGTCCCTGAAACATCAAACAGTTGTTAAAACTAATAATTCTGGAGGACAGAGAGAAAAGATGGGTGATTAACCTCGCTCGAAATATTCCTCGTAATCTTCAGGATCTTCGCCTGAGGTCTCTTCAGCAGGATTGAAGTTCTTTGTTCCCTCTTCGTCGATTCGACGAGTCTTGCCCCGCATCCTCGGTGACCGAGCATCTTCCCGAATTACACGAGAATCAGCCTGAGAAGTCTCCTCAGCTACTAGCTCTGCAATCGGCTTCACGGGGACGGTTTTGTTAGCTGCTAACAACCACCTGCAGCTTAAGAATGTGAGCTTTAACTGACGATCAGCACTCGGGAGACTGAACTTAGCACCAGTGCAGCCCGTCACGGTCCACAGCCATGCCCGAAGATCGTCCACCAAACCGCCATGAGTCCGAAGCTGCTGACGTGGGTTCCCGATGTAAAGCTGGTCATAGCCAAATTGGCGAGCGAATCGGCAGGGTAGATATGGCTCTATAAAACACTGATTCCTCACCCGGAAGGTCAGATAACCCGGCCTAATGTTCACTAGCCAATTAAAGCAGCCGATATCTAAATGAGTTCGATACTCCCTCGGCCTCTCCTCGTTAATCAAACACTCGCTGTATCGGCTGAAGAACTGCGGGAAGCAAGTGGAAAATGCCCAACACTTATGGACCTGTAGCTACTTCCTGACGTCGAGGAATCCTCGCCCCTCTCACCTGCCATTCTCAAACAACTGTAGTAGGGGAACAGAGCGGTCTGTGGTGTTAGGTACCGACATCATATCAAAACGATGAAGGACGAACCAAGCCATCAAATAAGTGTATGGAAGCTCCACCTTAGTAACAGGAATCCGAGCCGACGGTTCATCTTCATTCTGTGTAAAAGCCCTAGAAATCTGTCGAAGCCCTCGATGAATGTTAGCTACCATCATTGGAAGAAGCGAAAGCTCCTTTTTGTAGGCAAGATGAACCGCTGGGTAGAGCACTTCCAATGGCAAAATGTCACCGGACTGATATGGGACCACGCATTTCTTTAACCAGATAACGAGGTAACTGGCAAGAAGGGTCATCGGCTGAATCAAGGTGGTCGCATGCCATAAGAATGATTTAAACTTGGTCCTTGCAGGAAAGCCACTCTCGGGACTGCTAATGGTATAGGAGTGAGCGTCAGTCTTCTTCAGTAGACCATTAACCTCTGAAGGAGTAAGCGTTGCCAGCTCACAAATAGCCTCGCCAGAAGTGCTCTCTAAATTTCTGAACAAGTAACATGCGAACTACTTCAGACTCACATGTGACTTAGTCCTCTTCGCTAAAGGCTCAGACTGCGCCAAAGCAATATGGTAGTGGCATGTGAGATCCCATAAAGTCTCATAGCGGTTGGGCATTCGGTCCTTCAGCTGACTCAACTCATGGTTGGAGGGAAGTACTCCTGATATAGCATCTGGCCCATAGGCAAACAGGAAATCTTGTGCATCTCATGGAGAGCCAAGCCCAACTCTCCTTGCCTAGTCAGGAAAGTGTTCGAATCCGGGTTATAGAGCTTGTACAAAGCGAAGAAATGTTTAGCGCAGACAGGTAAACCATACATGGTAGAACGAACAGCTGCATATAGACCACAAGCATGCAACTCCTCGCTCCATCGGTTCAAGACATAGTTCGTCAAACGAGCCCACCAAAGCTTGTCCGTAGAATGGACCTAGCCATAGAATCTGTGACGCGACGCAGGCATCTCCCGTCCTAAATCTGCGAGACGGTTCTTCAAAGTAGAAGCAGAAGCAAGAAACTCGTTACGCGGCGGTGTATCCAGCCCTAATACTCCCGGACGTAATCCAACGATGTGACTCCTGTTCGAACCAGGAGCTGCCTGATGAGTAATGTAGCTACAGTGAACGCTCTCATGCTCCTCCGTCAAACGCCACGACATCTCCCGTGTCACAGCCTAACACCTGAGCTCAGTCAATGAACGGTGACGAGGAATCTTAGGAAAATATAGAAAACCCTCGCCATCTTTATGAAGCCACTGCTTGGCATTAATAAGAACTGCAGCGGGGTCTTTCACAGAGTCACCGAATAAAAAGTCAGTCTTCCTGAGAGGATGAACAGAGCTGGTATCCTTCACGAAAGGCGCATCAGTAATCAACTGTCGAAGAGCTCGATGTCCACCTTCCTTCACCACTTGGGCAACCTCTGTCGACGTGCCTGGAGCAAACTGAAGAGTAAGCGGAATAGGTGAAAAATCATCGGAGGTCGAATAATACTCGTCACGACGCCCGTCCACTGCATGAGATGAGAACGCTCCAGAGGGATATTCAACTGAAACAAATAATTAAACACATGTTAGTTTCGGTTATAAAAGGAAGTTGAACTCATATTACGAATGGGTAAGATAAAGTCACTGCTTTATAAAGGGTGAGACGATTTGGCCACATTATGCACTCATAAGATAGGGTATATCAACAATATATCCCTGCCTTATAAGGCACAATGCAGCGTCAAATCGCCCCCTTTATTTATTTTGAGATATGGTTTTGACCAAGCAAAACCCATCTTTAAAGCGTCAATCCTCACCAAGGAGAATCAAGGCTCTTCCTGATTGTCTCACCAAGGAGAACAAAATGGGGATAAAAAGACTAATTTATAAATCTCGAAATACGCCGAAAAGAGAGCTCACCAGAGTATGAGGAAAGCACGCCATCAGCCGACGCAGTAGGGGATCAACCTCTCGGGATATGCGACATGATAATCTGCAAAATAAAAGAGGAGATCAGATATAAAAATTTTAGTTAGGGTGACAAACTCTAACCCTAAAATTTTACCCCCTCTATATTGTAATTAAACCCCTCAGATCTCCAAATTCTACCCCCTGAGATGCGAGCTCGAGGCGTTAAATCACAACCCTAACCCTTATATGCAATCCCACAAATTCATGTACTAAATTAAACATGAAATATGCCAAAATTATGGAGGATTTACCTGAAGAAAAGCTCGAAGATCCAATAAAAATCAGATCTTGAAGGAGGCTCGAACCACGTGCTCGAGGGGCCTGAGAGAAACTTTTTATATGAAGATTTTGAAGGATTTTTTAGTCTAAGATCCAAAGGAAAGGTAGATCTTAGATGAATTTTAGGGTTTGAAGGAGAAAGGATGCACGAGAGAAGAGAAAAATCCAAAAGAGGGAGAGATGGGGGCCGGCCCTAAAGAGAGGAAAATGGGACTCTTTTATAGAGTGAACCAGTCTTGAACCGGACCAGGCCAGTCCTGAATCAGATCAGACCAGTCCTGAACCAGACCAGACCAGGATAAATCAGTTCTAAGGAGGCTGAACCAGACCAGACCAATCTGAACCAGGCCAAACCAAGCTGAACCAGACTAAACCAGGTTAAACCAGTCCTGAACCAGTCTTGAACCAGGCTGAACCAGGTTAAACCAGTTTTGAACCAGTTCTGAACCAGTTTGAACCAGATTTGAACCAAAATTCAAATTAAAGCTGAACTGAGTATCGAAACGACTTGAGATCGACCGACGGTTCAGTCCCTCATTTATTCACCCCTCTCCCATATATTCAGAAGGGTTGGAAGATTTTTTTTGAGCCTGATTACTGCCTTTTTTGGGGCACTATCAGACCGGTTCAACTCATTCGAACCTCAACAATACTCCAATAAAGTATACGAGTATAAACTATTCCCTATTTTTGTTGAGAAGTTTCTGGAGAGTATTTCTCTAAAAATATTCTTAAGGATAAATCAACAACACTCCGAAAAGTATAAGAGTATAAACTGCTTCTCGAGACTCCAGCAGACGTACGAGTATAAACTGTGTCAAAACGCCGGACAACGCGTTGCAAATGAAGACTCAACGCCAACAATCGATGGTCAGTTCTATGTAGAAACAACAAACACGAGCTAAAGATCAGAAAATCAGGAATTGACTTCAAGTTCAAAATTCCGACAACGGTCAGACAATAAATGCAGTACCGGAACCCTTGCAGACATTCGACAAAGCACCGAATAGCCTGGAGGATTGAAAGAATCAAGAATAGAAGTTATTCCAAAAATCCCGTCATAACTAATTGAAGGTTGGGACAATCATATCCAAAGTATTCCAGACTCTTCTATAAAAGAATGAGACTGAAACACTTTGGAGGGGGTATCTGTAGGCATATAAAACTGCTTATAGGTCCCTTAACACAGCTCGGCACGATGATTCAACAAACCTGCGAACCATCGCGCGATGTATCCAAGCATGATCGTTAGATCACAACATAGAAGCTAAGTAAGATGCGACGAAACAGATTAACGAGGTGACGAGGTTAAACACCAAAGCGGGTTTACTGCCAAATCAAGAGCCGGACTGCCAAATCAGGATCCGGACTGCCAAATCAGAGTCCAGATCAACAAATCAGAGTTTGGATAAACCGTAAAACCGGAAAACGATGAAAAAAACCAACATTTGGAGGACTCGGCCAAAACCGAGCCACCTCTAGGTGGCTCGATGGCCGAGCCACCAAGAGGTGGCTCGGTGGCCGAGCCACCAAGGTGGCCGGCCGAGCCACCTTTTGGTGGCTCGGTGGCCGAGCCACCAAGGTGGCCGAGCTACCTGGGCCAAAGCCCAGGTCTGAGTGCCTATAAATAGGCTTGGTGGCTCATTGTGTTAGAGGTTGGAATTTTTGGAGGCGAAGCTCTGCTGGATTGAGATTTAAACCTTGGAGTTTTGAAGCTTTGAAGACTTGAACTTTCAGATCTAGTTCTTGACGATCATCCACACCAAACAAGGCAGGAGTTCGAGAGAGATCAGATCTGAGATCTACACGGTTACCCTCCGGATCAAAACTTGGTTTTTGATCCAGAGAAGAGTATCGATTTCGCTTGGTCGATCTCGATTACTTCGGGCGATTATTTCCTTGGTGAGCTAATCCCCCCGGCTATTATTTCCTTTGCGAAATAATACCCGTCATACCGTGTAGATCTGACCGGATCTAGATCGCGCGGTAGTCCACGGATTAACCCCGGCGCAGGCGAAGAACCTACACAAGCAAGAGACCGTAAAACAGGATCTTGCGATTTGTTCCACAAAAAAGGAAAGTTGTAATCTTTTTATTTTTCTTTGAACTTGTTGTAGCCGGATCTTATAAAAAGACCGGATCTTTTGTAACCGAAAAACAGTTGCTTAAGGAGACAATGACTTTAATGAAAACAACAATTTTTCCCGCGAACACTCCCGACCACATCTCCATAGGGGTCTTCCCCTCAATTGCAGATGAAGGCAGCCTATTAATGATGTAGCTCGCATATGTAAGTGCCTCGGTCCAAAAGATCTTCTCCAAACCACTCTGCGCCAATAAGCATCGGACCTTCTCCACTAAAGACTGATTCAACCTCTCTGTCACCCCATTCTGTCGCGGTGTATGACTAACTGTAAAGTGTCTCTCTATGCTCTCGTCTCGATATAGCTACTAAAAGGGGTCTGAAGTGTACTTACCACCGTTGTCGGATCGCAACGTCTTGATCTTTCTCCCAGTCTGCAGTTCTAATCTCTTCTTCCACTCCATAAAAAATCTAGGACTTCATACTTATGCTTCATGGTGTACACCTAACAACGTCTAGAATAGTCATCAACAAACATGACGAACTAATGTTGACCACCAAGGGATGCCATCTTGGTGGGACCCCAAACATCTGTGTGCACGTAGTCCAGGATGCTCCTCGTCCTATGAATAGCAGTCCCGAACTTCACCTTCGTTTTCTTGCCAAGAACACAGTGCTCACAAAAATCCACTTTTCCACTCTTGACTCCTTTTAATAGCCTCTGCTTGTATAAAGCCTGCAGTGACTTCTCTCCTGTATGCCCTAACCTGTAGTGCCAAAACCTGCTCATGTCCGCCTCTGAAATTGCTAAAGCAACCTGGCCAACCTCAGTGCTCCCCTTCAGATAATATAAGTTCCGACCGCGGACTCCCTCCATCACCACTAAAGATCCCTTAGTAACCTTTGCTATAGCGTCCTCAAAGGTCACCTTGAATCCCTTCACCTCCAAAGCTCCAACAGAAACAAGATTCTTCTTCAGCTGAGGAACGAATTTTACCTCCTTCAATTTGTGGACTATCCCATCGTGCATCCGAATCCACACGGTACCTATCGCACAAATGCCACATGATTGATCATTTCCCATGACAACAACACCGTCATCAAGTCTCTCAAATGATGCAAACCAATCTCGCCTAGGGGTCACATGATAAGTAGCGCCAGAATCAAGCATCCAATCTGATGCATCCAAATGGTTCACCTTCGGAGTAATCAAAAGAGAAAAGCTCGAATCATCACCTTTTGCAACATTCACCTCATTAGCCTTCGGGCCCTTTTTCTTGCTATTCTTCTTCTCTTTGACCTTTGAACATTCTCTTTTCTAATGCCTTTATTCCTTGCAGAATGCACATTGGTTCTTTCCTAGATGGTGACAACCTCTTGAGTTTGACCTTCCTCTATTTTCACCTATCGGATATGGGCTTCTATCTCTTGTCGACAAGACCTCTCCTGAAGTACTAGCGCAGAAAGTCTCCTTATCCTTCCTCATCAAATTATAGTTCGTCAATGCGTTAGTCACTTCACTATAAGTGATTGAAGATCTCCCATTTAACAAAGTAAGCATGAAGGTATTATACTCCTTATCCGGTAAGGAGCCCAAAAGAATAATAGCCTTGTACTCATCCGTGATCTTCTCATCTACGTTCGCCAAGTCCGACAACAACTTAGTGTAGTTGTTCACATGAGCCGCAAGCGAGGTACCTCTGGGCATCTGAAATCTGAATAATCTTCGTAGCAAGTACAAACGATTCTCAACACTCTTTGTAAGGTACTTATTGTTGAGAATTTTCCACATCTTCATTGCAAATGTCAACCTAATTACATCATATTTCAGCTCCTGTTCCAAACAAGACCTAATCACCCCACAAGCGTTCTTTTTTATCTTTTCCTATATCGTCTCTTCATATTTAGGTGACCTCTCATTGACCATGATGGTCTCCTCTGAGCATTGAACGCATCTTGTACGTCACTCATCCACAAACCAAAATTGATTTTGCCGTCATATTTCACCACACTAATCTTAGTGTTCTGAAAACCAACTTGAACTGTACCCGCTATCTTGCTGCTTTCACCAACTTCTTCACCCATAATCACAAACTCCAAATTGCAAAGAAAGATTCAAACTTTATAGAATTTAGAAGTTATCCAACTGAACCATAGATTTGATTCCAAATAGAACTCCTAACCATACGAAAAAAGCGAGATCTTCAACAACAACTTCAAACCCTAACCGAAGCCTAGAACTCCAAGAACCAAGCTTCCAACTGAATCTTCCTCCACCTAATCCAAAACCCTAGATCTGAAATCTGAGCTCTGATACCACTTGTTGTTTAATCTGATCACCAATGTCGCGCACCTATGTGGAAGCGTGCACACACACACTAAACGAGTCTGAGATCACTGAGAAGAAGAGAACCACACACAAGCACAATCCAATCCAAATACGATAAATCCAAAACCAAACACAGGATATACGTGGTTCGGCAATTTGCCTACGTCCACGTGGAGAGGATGAGGAGATTCCACTAAATCAAGGAGATTACAAAAGGGTTACAATCACACAAAATCACTCCAACCAACCCTCAACCAAAGCTCTCAACTTGCTTACAATATCTCCCTCTCACAATGCTCAAATCTCTTATACCTCGTCTATATAGAATCCTAGAAAATCGTGTTCCTATTTATATCCAAACAGAAACTCAAACGAATCAGGAAACCGTCGATGAGTCGACTCATGACAGGCATGAGTCGACTCATGCCAAGTGAGTCGACTCATAACTGAGGTGAGTCGACTCGTCAGAAACTTCATACAAAACGGCTGGGTTTCGTGAGTCGACTCAACCTGATGAGTCAACTCATGTGCATGTATGAGTCGACTCACGGGCTGAAAAACAAGAAAAACTGTTTTTTTCTGATTTTCTCCACATTTAAATCATTTGTTACAATGGAATTGAGAAAAGGAGGTGTTTCCTCCAACCAAATACAAACATCTTGAAGTAGTGAAGCTTGTTGACCAAGACAGTGAGCTGCCAGATTAATGTCGTCCATCTTAATATGAGAGAAAAAGCAATGACGAAAATGCTAAACCATGCACTTGATGTCTATAATTAAGGTTTCAAAGCTAGTCATACAAGGATCTGTGCTCTGAACAGCCTCCTAAATTACTAGAAGGGAGTCACTCTCTCGTTGAATTCAGGAGAATCCTGTTTCTTTTGCAAACATCATAAATTCAAGAATGGCTAGTGCTCCCACTGTGATTGCGTTTGACATAAGAGGTTGTTTGAAAGCATCTGCATGCAGCCATAACTCAGCCATGATCATTCCTAACAGCAAAACAAATGCCTGAATGTCTCTCTGTTCGTTGAAAAAGGGCCATCAATATTGACTTTGTAGTAGCCCGAGTCTGGAGGTTGTCAATTCATTCTCTTGTTTATTGAGGTGCTCGATATTCATTATGGTACACAATGATACTTTAAAAAAACTCCAGAGCTTCCAAGCCACTATAGAAAATAGGACAAATTTTCAAAACCGACCCATTTAGGTTTTTAATTGCAAAAAACAACCGGTTTTAAAAATATTTACAAAAACCGACCTGTTTTCAGCCAGAGGCCGAAAACAGGTCGGTTTTTTTTAATTTTTTCGGGAAACTTCACGGGAGTTGAATTCCCGTGAAGTTTTTTCTCATAACATGACTTCACGGGAGTTCAACTCCCGTGAAGTTTGTGAAATTTTTTTTTAAAAACCGACACAGTTTCAACCAACTGGGTCGGTTTTTATAATTTAAATTAAAATGGGTCGTTTTTTGCAATTAAAAACTCAAATGGGTCGGTTTTGAAAATTTGTCCATAGAAAATAAGTCCAACAATTGAGGTAAGAGGCTCCATACATGCTCCGCATGCAAGGTCACCCAAAGTCACAAAATTAGTAGATTGTAGTTGACGAAAATGGCTACTATACTCCCATATTGCCTTCGCTACAGGGCACACACATATTACACGAAAGGAGTCCTCCAAACCAGCTTAGCAGCCACTTGTTCAAAAACTTCATGCACCAACTCACTATCCTATGTCCTCGAGCCTGGAATGAACAAGGCATTCACTATTGTGTTAGGAGGCATTGAGCCTTAACTGAAGTTAATCAACTTGTTAACATCAAAAACCCATAGTTCTTCGCCTATGTTCGAACATTGAACCCGTTGCCAATTCCCATACCAAACCCTTCATTAAAATTAGCCTTGCTTTAATGATGCTCCCCCATGAAAATGCTAAAAACTTATGATTAAAGTATATTTATTCTGCTTACAGACAAACACGTGAACAACTTTTGTCATGGCCGAAAGAATAAAATTTTGGAAATCTAAGTCCCAAAAATAGTTAAAATTTTCGTGTGGGGACATGCTTTAAAAATTCTCAGAACTCAAATATGGTATTTTGAGTCTAAGATCTCGCACTTTCATTGATACCAAACGTAATTGAAGTTTAAAAAACTTGATGAACTAAACTGAGCAACTTCAACTATTATCGCATTGCTACAACAAGGATAACGTTCATAGTTAAATATAGCTAATATTTTTAGTAAAATTATTATAGGACAAAATGATGATTTACCCTTTAAAGAATTGGTGGACTTTCAAGTTGCCTCTCTAAAGTATCAATTTTATCTATTTTCTTCCTTAAACTATGTATGAGTGCCCAATATGATCATTTTCTGAGCTAAAGTCAAATACTTAATAGATTAACGATGTGATAATGGTTTTATATCTCTTGTATTTTGTTAATTTTTAATTCATGAAAAGGATTAAAGGGTAAAATATTTTGGGGAAAGCAATTAAAAGAAATTTTTTTTAGTTTAGGAAAATTAAAAGGGAGAGAAACTAATAAAACTCTATGAAAAAAAATAAAAAAAACATTGCCCCGTCATTGATCTATAAAATATTTGACTGTAGACTCACAGAATGATCACATGGAACCCACAAATGTAATTTGGGGGCCGAAATAAGTCGATATATTAGAGGGAGCTTGAAAGACCACCAATATTTTAAGGATGAGTTAGTTATTTTGCCGTTTTTTACAGCTGAAAAAAATTGCAAAATTTTAAAATTTTAAAACTGAACCAAGCAAAGATAATTATAATTGCATGCAACAATAATGAGAAAATTGTATCCATCAAGTCCGTCCAACAATTAAAAAGTTCAGCTCATATGCTACTTACATAGATAGTAGCTCAACATCAACAAATATATGATACATAGATCTATATCGAATACTGGGAACGGATCGAATTGAAAACCATGGTGTTCATAAAATGTATCCATTAAAATTTTTTATTGGAATATTCAATATTTATCAAATATTCATGAATATTTATCAAATTTTAAGGTGCATTTATTTTACTAATAAATTTCTTTATGATTAATAAATTATTACTCAGAAGATATTTTCATTTAGTTAAAAAATACTTTCATGTTTTCTAAATTATTTTATTTTAAAATATTATTTAAATTCATAATTAAAATTTATTCTTTTCATAATTGTGGCGTACAAATTTGTAATACTTGGTTCAGCTTGTTAAAAGAGTTTTTGTTGAAAGCCCAATTAATGGCTCCGAAAGCCAGTCAAAGCTTTACATCATAAGGTTTAAAAAAAAAAAGGTGGGTTCTAGCGGATCACGCGTAATTTCTTTGTTTCATGAGAATGTTTAAGCTAAAATCCTTCACACCCTATCAAACCCCAAAGAAAACGAACCCGTTTCAGCCATCAAATTCAAAGGAAAATGAAGCTCATAAGACAAAAAGATTAAAGATTGAGAGAGGGTCTGAAAGGGAAAATGAAAGATCTTATGATGAATGTGGAAATGTTACGTCATCTTTTGATTTTGGGAAATACCGGGCATCTTTGCTCCTTAAGAAGGGTGAGATTTGGGCTGTTAAGGATGAGTTTGGAATGTCTCTCCGCTATGTACTTGTTGAGAGAGATGGTGATTTCCACTCGACCAAGGTCAGCTTTGTGAGAAACTAGTTTGAAAGGTATGGATGTTGTGGTTCTCTTCGTGCTTGGGGAAAATTGGAATATGAGAATGATGAACTCATCGATAAAACTCTTTGCTCGCACAAGGTTGTGAGTGGGAAAGACACGCACATAGGTAATGCCATATTGCCAAGGAAAGGGAAGAATTGGGCCACTAGCGCAAACAATGCTAATACATTCTTTGAACATCCGACGCCAACCTTGCTCAAGATTCGGATGGTAGAGGTTCTTGAGGACTACGAAGAATATGTGGGCATGAAAATTGTGTATTTGGCTCTGGTCAGAGGAGGAAATGGTATCAGCTTCAAGAGATATCAATCTGCATTCCATACTCGACCAAAACTTGTTCGCGAAGTATTTTCTTACCAGGTTCCTAGTGTTAAGAGTGTGTTGAAGAATGATTCAAAGTTGACTTTGTCTTTAGTTGTTATTTTGTTAGTAGAGTAGTGGCTAATAAATCTGAAATTAGTTTAGATTTTTATGATGATTAAGTTGTTTTGTAAGCCTATATAAAGGCACTTTTAGTTGATGAATAATATAGCAAAAATTATCTCCTCATCTACTCTCTAATTTTCAACATGGTATCAGAGCTCCAGTTTTCTTGGGTTTGTGAGGATTTAAAAAAAATAGAGTGATCAACCTTTTTTTTAATGGCATCCAACAATTCTTCGCTTCCATACCCCATCCTCAATGGAGACAATTATCAATCTTGGGCTATCAAGATGAAATCCTATTTGAAAGCTTTGAGTTTATGGGAAGTTGTTGAGAGTGACTATGAGCCAACCCCTCTTCCACAAAATCCAACCCTAAAACAAATCAAGAAGCACGACGAAGAAAAAGCAAAGAAGCCAAAAGCTCTCTCTTGTACTCATTCGGCCATGTCGGACGGAATCTTCACAAGTATAATGACTTGTGAATCACCTAAGGAGGCGTGGGAGATGCTAAAGGAAGAGTTCGAGGGCAACGAGCAAGTTCTTTAATTTCAAAAGAGAATTTGAGATGCAAAAAATGAAGAAAGGTGAGACCATCAAAGTGTATGTCGGTAAGCTTATGGCTATTGTCAATCAAATTAGATTGCTTGGTGAAACATTTTCAAATGAAAGTGTGGTTGATAAAATTTTAGTGACTGTTCCCGAAAGGTATGAGTCCAAAAATTTCCTCACTTGAAGATTCCAAAGACCTATCCAAAATAACTCTAGTGGATTTAGTCAATGCCCTCAGTGCCGTAGACCAAAGGAAAGCAATGAGGAATGAAGAAAATGATGAAAAAATTGAAGAAGCCTTATTAGCCAAGACTTCGTCTTCAAAAGGGAAAGGCAAATGCGTCCAATGCAACAATTGTAAGAAACTTGGTCATGAGGAGAAGGATTGTTGGCATAAAGGAAATCCTCAATGTCACAAATGCAAGAGATTTGGTCATATCCAAAAATATTGTCGATATAATGGTGAAGAACAAGCAAACATGGCACAAGCAGTTGAAGAAGAAATTTTATTCTAAGAATCATGGTGAGATGTACGCCATGGAGAGATTGAGACAAGTGCTTGTGGAGAGAAGTACTCCTTTAAGAAATGTTGGTGATTATGTGCATCAACAAAATTGAGATGAGAAGTGCATCACAAAGTAAAGAGAAGTGCTTTACAAGATTATGGAGAGAAGTGCTCTATGAAGATTCAAAAGGAATGACAAGAAACTTTGAATCAAGGGGGAGTGTTGAAGAATGATTCAAAGTTGACTTTGTCTTTAGTTGTTATTTTGTTAGTAGAGTAGTGGCTAATAAATCTGAAATTAGTTTAGATTTTTATGATGATTAAGTTGTTTTGTAAGCCTATATAAAGGCACTTTTAGTTGATGAATAATCTAGCAAAAATTATCTCCTCATCTACTCTCTAATTTTCAACAGAGTGTTTGGGGAGAAGTCCGTGGATGATGTTTCGGTATTACATCCTTCGTCTTCACTGCTCTATGTTGATGACATTGTAATTAAGTAGTGTTGAGTCAGAAATCACGATAATTACTTTTTTTAGGTTACCTTGATCAAAGGGTCCATTACAATGCAGAATATGGCCATCATATTTGGGCTTCATATGATTGAGAATGTCGAGTTCCTCAAAATTATGTTGATCTCCTTTTAAAAGAAACATATCCTACCAAGTTAGGAATGCATAAACTGGTTCCCATTCTCTCTTACGATACTAAGAAGAAATGACATGAAGCTCATATTTGGGCTTCATATGATTGAGAATGTCGAGTTTTACAAAATACAAACTATTCTCTTTTTATCATAATTCAACTTAGATTTATTAAGCATAGACTATCAAACCATTTAAGGAAAGTATAACCTATCAAATTATCATCTAAGTCAATATTACTATTCATGATAAGAACAACAATAAGATAATAATCCTAGAATTCATAAGCATAACCTATTAAACCATTTAAGATAAGTATAGATTATCAAATTCTTCTTCTACCGATTAGTTCTCTAGTTGATTATCCTAAACATGAACATTTTAAGTGAAAGAGAATAATTCATACAATATAAAGGAAATTAGACTAG
>BQKN01039240.1:0-23368 GCA_022839385.1 Asparagus kiusianus | reverse complement strand
TATATATATATATATATATATATATATTATTTAACGATTTTTCTCTTTCTTCCCCAAACTTTCAGCCGCCACCCAACTTACTCTCTCTCTCTCTCCTCTCTCTCGTGCTCCTCACCATCGTCGCCCAGCATCACCGTCGAGCCCGACGCCGCCACCCCGCCGACGAGCTCGTGACCACCCCCTCGTCGTCCTCCCCCTCTCTCGCAAAGCTTCCCCACCGCCTCTATCAACCGCGGCCGCCACTTCATCGAGCGCTGCTGCCCCCTCGTCGCTCGCCTCGCCCAACTCCGCCAGCCGCAGCACCACGTCGAGCTCCACCCCAACCTCCGCCCTTCCCTGCTCGTCGCCGACAGCCAGGCCGCCGCCTCAACCCCAGTCGCAGCCAGATCTCGTCGCCCCCAGCTCCCTCTCCCCTGAGATCCGCTGTCTGACTCCCCAACCCCGCCTGACTGCCGTAAAACCACCGCCAGAAGCTCTCTAACTCGCCGCGCTCGCCTCCAGCCCCTCTCCATCACCACCGGAGCTCCAGCCGACGCAGCTCGATCGACCCCTATCTCCCTCCGGTAGCCCCAAATCCAATGAACCACGCCGCCGCCGCCAACCCTTGAGTTCCGCAGCCCTCTTCCGTCGCCGGCCATGCCAAGATCCCCAGCCGTTGTCCGCCCCCTTGTTGCCCGAGCTCGACACCTCCCCTCGTTCACCGTCGACGTCGACCACCGCTGACGATCGCGTTGCTTCGAGCACCTAGCAGCACCTTTGGATCCGTAGGCCACTCATTCGTACCCGAGGTAAGATCCCGCTCCTCTTGACTCGTCATTTCTTATTTTTATCTGTCGTTAATTAGTTGTATAGATTAAATTCTGAATTGTTATTATTTGCGTAGTTTGTTGATGGTTGATATTAATAATGATATTAGGATAAGTAATTTAAAGAAATAATTATTTTGTGTAAAAGTGGTTATTTTGAGATGTTTTAGAATTATTATGATGAGAAAAAAGGATTACTTGGAAAATGCATTGGTTTTGGATAATTATTAAAATAGATGATTTAAAATAAATTATTTTAGAAAATAGGTTATTGTGAATTGTTACACTATTTTGAGAAAAGAATATTTTAGAATAGTTATTATGAATTAAAAGAATTTATTTCGGTAGTAGAATTATTTTTGGATAATTATATTAATTAAAAAGAATTTACTTGAGAACATAATCATTTGAGGAAAATTTATGATAATTTTAAAAGAATTTATTTTGGAAAAGAAATTATTTTCTGAATTTCAAAGTTGTTCCTGATTTATAATTCTAAATTTGGATTATTTGATATGCTATGATATTATTGCACATGATTAGTTGCATTGGTTGTCAATGTTGTGTTGAGAACCCTTAGTAGTTCATGACTTAGTGGCCTCGTGCGTCATGAACAGACTTAGTGACATGTGTGAGTATGTTAATTGAGTTTAGGTAGTGAACCCGAGTTTCAATGAGGATTATGGTTGATTTAGAAAAACAAGGAGAGTTGGGATGGTGAAGTTAATGTTCATGTGATCGGATAAGACTGTTGATGTATCTTCCAGGCTCGCTCCCGTGGTTGGTGTCGCCACCGGGGTTGGTTTGTAGGGCTAAAGTGAAGTGTGTACATCACTTTAGTCAGTGAAATCATTTCGTCACCCGAGTTGTGCTTGAGTTCGAACCAGGCAGAAAACGGTTTACGTGTAGTCCTCTGGCCGCATGTGTAGCGGGATTGGATGCACGTAGGGGATTTGTGAACAGTCAGTATCCGATGACAGGAGCGTTGACTCTGTGTGAGATGTGACCAGTGACCTATTATAGAATGGCTAGTTATATGACTTTATTTCTTGGCTAGGTATGATTTCTTATGAGATGTAGTCTAGTTGTGTTTCTTTTCATACATGGAACGGGATTAATATTTAATTATTTACAATTCGAGACATATGGTATATACATGAGGGTTTCCTTGTTTGGATTATTCGCTCGACGTACTACGTCTATTGTTGTAGATTTTTAAGTATTAATTCCATCTAGTTGTATGATCTTGTGACTTGGATGATTAGTTTGATCGCTAGCTGCATGATTTCGTTACCCGATTGATTTACGGATTCTTATGATTATCATGTTTTGGTAGTGGATTGCATGTTGATTTTGTTGGATTACTAGTTGCACGTTCTTTTGTCGTTCCGGTTATTGTATCGTTTTTCGCTTGGGTTTCCGTCCGTTCTATTTTCTTTTGTGGGGTCTTGCTGTGCGGCATGCACCTGACGTACACCTGTTTTCTCTGGTGTACGTCAGACTTAGAGGAAGAACAGGTTCAGCTGGGAAATCATCAAGAGCCAGAGGATTCTCAGCAGGAGTGCCTTGCAGACGTAGCAGAAGAAGAAGCCGAAGTTTAGTCATTCCTTTCAGTTTGT
The DNA here is from genome assembly GCA_022839385.1 of Asparagus kiusianus. Classification (NCBI taxonomy): domain Eukaryota; kingdom Viridiplantae; phylum Streptophyta; class Magnoliopsida; order Asparagales; family Asparagaceae; genus Asparagus; species Asparagus kiusianus. The sequence continues at coordinate 20,943 of BQKN01039240.1, read as the reverse complement.
TTTGTAGCACTTTCATTTCCTTTCGTTCAGTGTATATTTATATTCTCCAGTATTTCATTCAGAAAGTTTTGTATAAGGGTATGTTGACCCGAATATTATATCCCGGATGTTATCTCATTTGTGATATGTATTATTTTATTCTGAGTTTGTCTATTATATTCTTGCTGATTGTGATCGGGGACCTGTGCCTTTGCATTGTATCTATTTCCAGACGCTTAGCGTATTGGATTGAGAAGAAAAGAAAAAAAAATGATAGTGTATATTTCTTCTCAATCTAATACGTCGCGAGCTTGTTCACATTCCGATTCCCAGGTATTTTGGGAAGCGGGGCGTGACACATTGTAGCTTATTCTGTGTTCCTTTGCTCCCTTATATACCTTCTTATCTCTGCAAGAGTCACCGATAATTCAGGATTGTTTTCGTTGTGTACTTCTGTTTGATGCCCTTGCATAAAAGAAAGTGAGTAGCGAAGAGAATAAAAATAAAATAAAAAAATCTAGTCTAGCTTAATAACGTAAGAACTCAATATTAACACCGTAGTCCCCGACAACGGCGCCAAAAACTTGATGGGCAAAATCTGCAAGCGCACAAACTCGTTGTAGTTATCAAGGTCGATCCCATAGGGACTAGGGTTAATTACCAAATCTCACGTTATTCGACTAGCTAAACTCATAAGTATATCAGAAGAGATGAAAATTAAAAGAAATAAAATAATAACTAATCAGGTGGAATTCAATATAATGAAGAGCCAGGATTGGGTTATCACCACAACTTTGATGATTGATGATGAATTGATATAGGTTCTTGGTGAAAGTTTAAATCTTTAAACTTGATTTCTAGTGTTTTAATTTTGTTGATTCGCTTGATCACCGTATTAGCAATCATAGGTAATTAATAGAAGGGCTGAAAGGTAAAGATTAATACTAGATCTCTAGAAATTAAGCAGACCTCTTCGTCAATTGGGATCCGAATCCATGGTTGCGGCACGATAGCTTCGACAGAGAAGCTGTTGCCTCCCACTGTGGTCGCTAGTTTGTTTCATCAAAAGTTACTTTTTTCATTGCTCTTAAACCTATTACACCGTTTATCGATTGCAAGTTCAAACTAAAAGAAAAGTTGATCTTTTTATAAGATCTTCTTACAATAAAAAAAGTAAAAATTACAACTTTATCTAACAAAACGTAGCAGTAGTTTATCTCCTGTTACTTTGTGTGTGATCTTTGCTTGTGTCGGGGACGCGTTAGTCCATGGACCACCGCAGATCAACTTCGGTTGACAAAATAATTATGCTCTTATTTCACGAAGGAAACAATCACAGTAGCGACAATCATGATCAAGCGAGATTGTGGCTCTTCTCGAGATTAAAACTAAGTTTAATCCGGAGAAAAGAGGATGAGAGAATCTCGAATCTTTCGAAGGCTTCTTCGTTATGAAAAAGTTCGCCAAGATTCGCTAATTCTCCTCTGAAATTCATGGTTTACTACTCAATTTGACAGCACCTCGCGCTCTGATTTCAGATCCTCTCCAATGAAGACCCTGGGCTTCTATTTATAGGCTTTTGTTGCTGTGTTTTCGGATGAGAACTGATAATTTGACGTTATCTGTAGTTAATAACCGCTCAACCGCACTTAGGGATAGCTTCAGAATAGTTGGTGAGGTCCAGGAATGAAAGAATCCTGAGACTCTATCGAAAAAGTGTTTCGGGAGTTTTTGGCCGCGAGAACACTCGTGGTGACTTGGAACTGTGCGAGCCACCATTTGGTGGCTCACACTCATGCGAGCCCCGTGGCCTGCTTCGTCCATATTTTTGACTTTTTGGCTATGTATAGCCCCTTCAGTTCGCTTGTTTTATGATTGTCTTGCCTTTATGCGTGTTTTGTCGTTTCGTTGACTCATGCGTGATTCACTTCATGCGTCTCATTGGCTCATAGATGATTTTTGAACACGCTGGCCTTTTGGAGCTGGCTGACGAGCGTATAGGCTTATGGTCTTATTCTCAATGTTTCGCCACTTCGTTGTGTTAATGATTCATTGCCACATCGCCTTGAATTCTATTCGGGACCTATAGGTAGTTTTTAACGCCTACACTGAGTTGTGTGAGACTAGAGTCATCTCAGATTTTTAGGATGTCTTTCAGAACATACCGGGGTTACCTCCTATGTAAGAGGTTGAGTTCTGTATCGAGTTGTAGCCAGGCACAACACCGAGATCTCGAGCTCCCTATAGTATGGCACCTACTAAGATGAGGGAGCTACAGACTCAGCTGGACGAGTTATTATCTCAGAGTTTTATTTGCCAGAGTCATTCTTTATGGGGAGCGCCGGTCCTTTTTGTGAAGAAGAAGGATGATTATATGCGTCTTTGTATAGATTATTGGGGGTTGAACAAGGTCACTATCCGGAATATGTATCCATTATTGAGGATTGATGACTTGTTCGACCAGCTACAAGGAACACAACACTTCTTGAAGATTGATCTTCATTCTGGCTATCATCAGTTATGGGTTCGGAAGATAGATATTCCTAAGACCGTCTTTCTAACTCGTTATGGGTCCTTCAAGTTTCTTATCATACCGTTTGGGCTGACCAATATACCTGCGGTATTTATGGGTTTGATGAACTGGGTTTTTCATTCATACTTGGACCAGTTCGTGATCGTCTTTATTGATGACATCCTTATATATTCGAGATCGAAGGCAGAACACGAGCAACATCTCTGTTTGACATTACAGACATTGAGGGAGCATCAGTTGTACGCTAAGTTCAGCAAGTGTGAGTTTTAGCTTTCTGAAGTCAGATTTTGGGCCATGTTATCGGCCAGCAGGGTATTGCAGTGGATCCAGCTAATGTTGCGACCGTACTTGATAGGGAGTCACCGCCGACAGTCACAAAGATTCGTAGCTTTTTGGGTTTGGTCGGCTATTACAGGAAGTTTATTCAGTACTTCTCGAAGATAGCCATGCCACTTATACGCCTTACGAAGAAGGATGTATCTTTTGTTTGGGGCACGGAGTGCCATGAGGCCTTTGAGACTTTGAAGGCTAAGTTAACTACAACACCAGTTTTGACCATCCTGAGCAGTGATAAGATATTTGTTATCTACACGAATGCGTCGTTAGTGGGTCTAGGAGGTGTTTTGATGCAAACCCAGAGAGTGGTAGCATATATTTCATGTCAGTTAAGGATACATGAGCAAAATTATCCCACACATGATTTGGAACTAGCTATGGTAGTTTTTGCACTAAAGACATGGAGACATTACCTATATGGAGTGCAGTTCGAGCTATTCACGTATCATTAGAGTTTGAAGTATCTCTTCTCTCAGAAAGAGCTAAATCAGAGACAATGGAGATAGGTTGAATTTATTAAGGATTACGAGTTCGTGATTCAGTACTATCCGGAGAAAGTGAACGTTGTAACAGACGTTTTGAGCAGGAAGCGTCATCATCGAATTTCGCCTTTGAGGTGTTCATTGTATCGAGACCTCCACACACTTAACCAGTTCGACTTTAGAGCAGAGATAGGCGGGAACAACGCATTTTTTGGAGCTCTGTCCGTGCAACTATCTTAGAGTGATAGAGTGGTTAGAGCTCTGCTAGATGACACTTAGATATAAACCCGAAAGGGGGAGATTTCTAAAGAGCCCAAGGCTGATTAGACCATTTGAGCAGATGGAGGACTTTGAATAAAAGACCGACTAGTGATGACGGGAAATCCACAACTGAAGAAGGAACTTATTCAATAAGGCGCATCGTACTAGGTACATAGTGCATCCAAGTACAACGAAAATGTATAAGGACCTGAAGAGACACTTTTGGTGGAGCGGCATACGTGGTGAGATTGTGGAGTATGTGGTAAGTGTTTCACCTGCTAGCAAGTAAAAACAGAACATCAGAGGCCAGCAGGAATTTTATAACCTTTACCATTATGAAGAGGAAATGGACAGACATTTCTATGAACTTTATTGTAGGATTGCCGAGATCGAAGAAGGGGAACGATTCAGTTTAGGTAATAGTGGATCGGTTGACGAAGTCAGCACATTTTTGGAGAAGCTTCCAGAACTCTTTCGGTAGCCAGTTATCTTACTCTACTGAGTTTTCAGTTATTTATAGGGGGTTAAGGGGTTGCAACTGACCCCTTAAACCGCTCCTAAATGAGCAAAAATCTCTCAGAACGTGGGAAAAATGGTTTTAGAATCGTTCAGCTCTTGTCGCGCCACCACAGCGATTCTGAAGGAAAATGACGAAGGGATCCCTACCTTCCTGCTTTTCGACGATGAGCATGAAGCTTTTGTGACGTGGGAACGAGATCGATTCAATTATCCCAAGGTGACAGATCAAAGTGGAGCAGGGGATAGTTTCAGGACCACGCCAAAGTCTTCTAAAGAATCTCAGCAGCCATCAACCAATAAACAGAAGGAGGCTGTAGCTAAATGAAATGAACCCTAGCACCAAGTGGTTCAAAACCCGAAGCAGACTCGTTTCAATCATCCGATTGGGAGAGATAAACCAGGAAATTCGAACACTCTATACCACTTTGATGTTATGGCAATTGGCTAACATCCTAGCGAGGATAACTCTTTATGAGTTGTTACGTCTTTCTAAATACACCAGCGAGGCTTTACAAGAAGCCTTGGCTAACTCTGATATGTTTCTCACTTAGATCAAGCTAGCCCCCGAAGAGTCGGAGTCGTCAGCTCACCACTGCAATCTCGTGGCCAAACAGTTCCCTTGCATAACCTTTACCAAAAAGGACATGCAAACGAGGAACTCAAAGCATGATAAACTATTGTATTTCACCAGATACATCGGTTCTAGCGTTGTCAACCTGATCCAAGTTAATCCGGGTTCTGCTGTTAGCATTATGCCACTCTGATTGATGTATAATCTCGGAATCCTTGCTAACAAGTTGGCTTTAATAGGCACCGTTATCTATGGATTCAATACCAGTGGGTCTAGGCCTTTGGGTAAAATTCGGGTGAAGTGCCAACTCGGAGATTTAAAGTCAGAGGTCACGCGCTATGTGACCGATGCAGAGACCTCTTATAACTTACTATTAGGTCGACCTTGGATCCATGGTAATATTATAGTCCCTTCCACCTCTACCAGTGTCTAAAATATGTAGACACTAATAACGAGGTCAAGACGGTGGTCGCAGATAAGCAACTGTTTAAGGGGTTAGAAAAATATTTTATTGTTTCCCTTCTTTACGGTGCCGAATCTGATACTGAACCGTCAGCCCAAGGCACGGACAGCAGAGAAGAAGCTGACAGTGAAGCTGGGTTTGATTATGATGGAGGTTTTGTATTAAATAATATTGTACCCTTTGTAATCAATCTTGACGATGGAGAATCGTCAGATGGTAGTTATAATTGGCAACTTACCGAAAAGGAAATAAATAACTATTTAGAGTATTCGTCTTGTCTTAATGATGTAATGTAGGGACTGTATGATAACCCCGATATACATATGCCACTTCGGTCATCGTGTATGATGAAGAAGCATATCCAAGACTTATTTGGAACAACCCTCGTCATTCCTTCTAAGGCAGGGGGTGAAAATGAGTTAATCTTCGGCAAAGGGGAGATATCTCCACCATTAGATCCATTCTCAAAGGAAGATAGTGACGATGAAAGACCGGATCCTCACTTATTCAGATACAGTCAACAAGCGTTTAATTTCATGGAGAAATGGGGGTACAACTTCACACTCAAAGAAGGTCTTTGTTTTGGTCGAGGTCCACGAGTTCCACCTCGCCTGACCTACGTACCTAAAGAAAATCCCGACAATTATTATGGCTATAAAAGGGGTCTAGGCTATGTCTCTTCATCTGATGAAGAGTGTTGCTGGCAAGTCATCGACCGATTAGCAAATAAGGACGGATACTCATCCGATTCTTCAATTAGGACTCTGGCGTCATCCTTGGAGAAACGTTTAGAGGCCTGATGTCGAATATGGCCATGGTCGATCCCACCACAATGGAGGAAGATAATCAATTGCTAACTTGGAAAGATCCTTGGATCCATCACCTGAATATCTGGTATGGTGATAAATTCAAACAAAGAGAACCTCCCACTAAATACAAAGTGGTCCAGGTGAATATAGGTGACAAAGCGAATTTGAAACCCGTATTCGTCAGTGATAGCCTTCCGTCAGACGAGAAGGAAGAGTTGATTTCCCTTATTAGGGAATACATAGATATTTTTGCCTGGAATTACGAAGATATGTCAGGACTTGGTCCAAATGTGGCGATGCATCTCCTCAATATCAAACCGGATGCCAAACCTATCAAGGAGCAGCAAAGACGGTTTTGTCCATAAATTATGGAAGCGATCGAGTCTGAAGTTAAAAAGCTAATCAACTCGGGTTTTATCTAGGAAGAGTAACATCCCGACTGTCTAGCAAACATTGTACCGGTCCTTAAAAAGAACAGGAAATTTAGGATTTGCATCAACTTTAGTGACCTGAACACCGCTTGCCCAAAGGATGATTTCTCTCTTCCGATCATAGATGCCATCATTGACAACATGTGCGGGTTCAAGAGAATGTCTATCATGGATGAATTCTCAGGTTACAATCAAATCAAGATGTACCCAGATGACAAAAAGCATACCGCGTTCAGAATTCCCCTTGGTGTTTTCTGCTACACAGTCATGCCCTTCGGCTTGAAGAACGCATGCGCCACATACTAACGGGCAATGACAAAGATTTTCTAAGAACACCTACGGAAGACCGTCGAGTGCTATGTTGATGATATGGTCGTGAAAAGCCGTAGCAAAGACGACCACATTAAAGACTTAAGGATGATATTCGATCTCATATGGAGTCACCAATTGAAGATGAACCCTACCAAGTCCTTCTTGGGGATGTCTAGTGGTAAGTTCCTTGGATTCAACGTCACCACCAAGGGTATCCATATTGATCCCGACAAAGTAAAGGTGATACATGAATTGCAACCCCCAAGAAATCTCAAAGAGCTCAGAGGATTGTAAGGACGATTGGCTTATATCCGTCGGTTCATCTCGAATCTCTCCGGAAAGTGCTAACCATTCTCCAAACTCACGAAGAAGGGTGTGTCATTTATTTGGGATGTGCTTGCTAGAAGGCCTTCGAAGATATCAAAGCATATATATAGTGAATCCTCTTGTTCTCGTTACACCGAAGTCGGGTAAATCATTCTTGATTTACGTCAAAGCGACGAACCACTAGTTAAGTGCTTAACTCGCACAAGATAATAACAACGGTCATGAATAGGCAATATATTATCTGAGTTGGACTTTGGTAGGTGCCGAATCTCGATATCCAATGATCGAGAAGGAGTACCTCGCTTTGGTGTTCACTATCCAAAAGTTATGGCACTACCTAGTTGGATAGATGATCTATGTTATTTACAATGTCAACCCAGTCCGGGTATTCATGACGCACCCTGCTTCAATGAATTGGCAGTTAGTAAGATAGGCCCTACTATTGTCCCAATACAACCTGCACTTCAAGCAACAGATGTCGGTCAAAGGGCAAGCGATTTGTAATCTTCTAGCGGCTAACCCTGTGAAGGATATAGTCGAATTATATGAAGATTTGCCGGATGGAACTCATGAAATCAACACTACCTCGTGCCAACAGGTGTGACAATTATACTTTGACAGTGCTTCCCGAGCAACTAATATAACGATCGCTCCCAGATGTTCGAAAATATCCTCAGGAGTCGGAGTCATCCTAATTTCCCTGGAGAAACATGTTTTGCCTCGAGCCTTGTTTCAATAATGTAGCCGAATACAACACGCTGCTCATTGGACTCAGTTTCGCCAAAGAACCGGGGTTCGAGTATCTCGAAGCCTATAGTGATTCTCAATTGATAATCAAATTCGAGGAGAGTATGAAGTTAGGAACCAGGACCTAATCCCATACCACCAGGTGACCATCGAGATGATAGAATCATTTGAAGAATTCTTCATCGAGTATATTCTACATCTCCAGAACGTATATGCAGATGCACTAGCGGCTTTGGCAGTATCACTAGCACAAGCTCTTGAAGTAGAACAGTTGGTTACTGTGAGAACTCACCAACTCTTTGTACTGGACTACGCCTTGGACATCAAAGAGGCATACTCAATCAGAACTGAATTCGAGCCTCAAGATTGGAATTTCCTCATTATTGATTATGTCTTGCTTGGTATTTTGCCGAAAAACATAAAAGAAAGAGACTCAGTCTGACGAAGAGCAACAAGATTCTATTAAAACATGGTGACTCAGACGCTGTATCGCCATGTGTATGATGGCTTGCTACGCTGATGTCTTTTGACTAAATAGGCGGAAGAGGCACTTAAGGAAGCACATGACGAAACGTACGATATGCACTAGCCTGGTCCTAAATTCTATGATCGTCTCAGAAGGATAGGATATTATTAGCTAACCATGGTCAAGGATGCAGTTGAGTATGCCGGACGGTGCCACACGTGTCAAAGACATGCGAATTATATGCACCAACACCCGGAGGATTTTCACCCTTCGGCCACTTCATGGCCATTCGAGATATGAGGAATGGACCGTTGGTCCTATTTTTTCACCGTCAGTTAAAGGTGATTGTTTTATTTTGGTGACACTGACTACTTCTCCAAGTAGGCCGAAGCTATTCCACTCATAGAAGTGAAGACAAGCGACGTCGTCAAATTTATCAAACACTACATCATCTACAGATATAGTGTTCCAAGACGAATCGTGCATGACAACGACCCTCAGTTTGTCAGCAATGTCTTCATTAAATTTTGTAAAAAGTTTAGGATTCAAGACATCTCATCGATGATATATAATCCCACGATGAACGGATTAGCTGAAGCTTTTAACAAAACTATTATTAAGATTCTGTCAAAGCTCGTGTGAACCAATAAATGAGATTGGGACGACAGACTCGGCGAAGCTCTCTGGGCATATCACACCACAGTCCGCACACCTACCAGAGCAACTCTATAGTCCTTGGTATATGGGTGTGAAGCTATCCTTACATTGAAGATCCAAATTCCATCCCTTCGCATTGCTCTTGCAATAGGGATGACGACGGAGGAACAACAACATAAACGTCTCGAAGAACTTAAGATGTTACATGAAAAGCTCCTAGAGGATCAACAACAAATTGAGTTTTATCAGGCCAAAATCTCTTGGGTTTTTGATAAAAGAGTCCGACAATGAATCTTCAAGGAAGGAGACTTGGTTTTTGTCGTCCGACAACCGATGATACTCAATTCCAAGAAGAAGGGCAAATTCCAGCTCAAATGAGAATGACCATTCGTGATAAAGACAGTTTACTCGAATGGTGCATACCGCCTGATCACCTAAGACGGTGACAAGCTTATGATGCTAATAAATAGGAAGTTGCTGAAAAAAATACTATCCCTAGTATGTTCGGGATAACCTATTTAACGGGAAGTTCTTAGAGAATACCGTGCAGGGTATTCTTAAGGATAACCCGAGATGAACTGATTATTCAAGATGAAGACTAGTCATCTGAATAATTCATTCTTATTCATGAATAAAAAGTGATTAAGAACCTCCTATTGTGGCTATGTAATCATTTTCAAGATGATTAAAACCCTCCCACTGTGACTTTCCGAGCACTCTTTCGTTGAGATGAGATTCAATGACCTCATTTGGTTAATCTTTCCTCACGAAACTCCTATGATGTAACTATAGAGTGCTTGATGATTTACAGTCCTCCACCACAAAGTCCCTCACTAATCAAATTAAATGACAGTGTATCTGCCAAAATTCTTTTAGTTAACTCCATCCAAACTCCCACTATGTTTGTGCACTTAACACTCCCAATGTTAAAGTCCTAATACGGTACTCAAAAGTTCAAGCTGCTGATCCATGGCAATTAACAAACCCCTTTCATGTTAAGTCTCTGACACTTGACGCTGAAAACCGCCCATTGAGTGGTTTTGTACAAGTCAACATGCCCACTGCTATTTGTACCCTACTCCCACTACTTGTTTGGTCAAACCATCCTATAGTTAGGACCAAAGCCAAAATCTTCTCTCAATTCCTTCCATGAACGAGAGGTCCACTTTCAGAAAACAGACTTCCCTTTCGATAAATGAATGGCCTCCGTCTAAGTTGAACGATCAAACCTATAAAAGTTAAGGTCATCTTAATAACCTCCAACTGGTCAAACCATTAGACGGTTAGGACCACAATCAAAACTCCTTTTCGATAAACGAAAGGCTTCCACTCTTTCCCCTTCGGTCAAATCTATAAAAATTAGGGCTAAAGTCGAAATTCTATCTCGATAAATGAGAAATTCATTTTCAGATTAGGTAACCAATCTTATAAAAGTTAGGGTTATTTGGATCTCTTTAATCCTCGGAGTTGAGATCCTACTCTTAATTTCACCTTCTAGATTCTCGAAGTGGATATCCCACTTTGAGTTTTTTTTGCAGTAGGAGATGGAATATAAAATTTTTTCTCTTCAGCACCGGGTTCGTCTTCACCCAAAAAAGACCTGGGGATAAAATATAAAATTTTTTCTCTCCAGCATCGGGTATGTCTTTTCCCCAAGAGAAGACACAATCTCTCAACATCACAAATCCATGTCTCACAAGCATGGGGAATTTTATCTTGACTCCTAAACAGAGATAAGTCTACGCCTAACACGCGTTGCCGGTTAGTATTTTATCATAAAAAGACACCAGAATTCATTCTGAGGGACTTTAACTTGATCCAAAAATAGAGATAAGTTTGCATCTAACACATGTTGTCAGGTAGCGCATTCCTGTGAAAATGGCAAAGCCCACGTATTTAATATCATGGTAGGTTGTTATTAATAACATCAGAATCCATGTCTTACACACATGGGAGACTTTATCTTGATCCCTAATTAGAGATAAGCCTACACCTAACACGCGTTGTCGGTTAGTCTTTCACCACGAAAAAGATACCAGAATTCATTCTGGTGGACTTTATCTCAATTCATGATTACAGATAAGCCTATACCTAATACATGTAGCCAGTTGTTATTTGACTTAGCAACAACTGAGTTTATGCCTCTTTGGTATAAGGGAGTTTATCTCAAATCCCTCATTAGAGATAAGCATGTATCTGATACATATTGTCGGGTAGCCTATTCCCGTAATAATGACGAAGTCTACGTATTCAATATTGTAGCACTAAGAGAGTTAACTCTCTTAGCACAACATTACATGTGAAACGAACTCGGACAATTCACATGCTAGCCCGATTCGAATGATAATTAGTAAAGGCACATCAAATCCGTTGAGGACTGAGGGTTAGCCAAAAACCCTAAGTCTACACCTAACACGTTTTGCTAGGTAGCCTATTCCTATAACAATGGTGAAGTATATGTATTCAATATCATAGCACTAAGAGAGTTAACTCTCTTAGCACAACATTACATGTGAAACAGACTCTGACAATTCACATGCTAGCCCTATTCAAACGGTAATCGGTAAAGGCAAATCAAATCCGTTGGAGGCTGAGGGTTTGTCAAAAATCCTATAAATATTGTGATTGTTTGTTCTAGATGGAATAAAAATCATAATAAAATTAATATACTAAACAAAAGACATTTTTTTCATAATGAGGTCAAATAAAAAAAGATACAAATGTGGCGCTACCAATCCAAATACATCTTATGACCAAGAATCTGAATTTCCAACATAAAGACCTCCTTCTCATAAGAGTCCTCGAGCTTAGTCTGCAACTCTACCCGGACAGAATCTTCAATGGAGTCTAATACACTTGAAGCTTTGCTTTCCAGCTTGGCCAGTTTTCCCTTTGCAGGCACCAACTTCTCTAGTACCTATCTTCGAGAGTCTTCTGCATCGGCTAATTCGCCTGCGAGAACGGCACGAGAAACTTTAGCATGCTTTAGGGCCTTCTCAAGATCAGCGATTTTCTCGTCAACCGAGGCCAAAGAGCTAAGCAATTCAGCCATGCTATTGTCTTTTCTCGAGAGAACCATTGTCACCTGTGTGATATAACTCTCATGCGTCTGAAGCTCATCCCCAAGGGACATCTAGGTGTCATGCCACTGCTTCAGCTGAGACTCCAGCCGAATAGTAACATATGAAGAAGCACCTGTAGCCTGTAGCTCCCCCAGCTCTCGGAACTCAAGCTCGAACATGGCTAAGTTTGCGGTGAGAAGATCAGCCAAATTTGGATATCCTTCCTCCCCGAGCATCGTCATATGACGATCAAGAGACCGCTTGAACATATCGAAAGAATACCCTCGATCAAGGATCTTCTCAATCATTCCGCTCACAAAAGAAATGAAATGACCGAGATCCACATAGAAAATCTCCTCGCTTAGATCAGTATCTCTCAGCAAAGCCATGACAAGCTCATAATGGAGGTGTGGGAAGCTCTGCAAAAGAAAGGAGAAATATTACGTTCTGAAATATTGGTTGGAAATTCAAAGCAAGTTATAAGGTAGAATTTACTAATGCCACCAGAGGACCCTTCAGCTTAGCATCACATGCTTGGCCCCGCTGACCTAACCTCAGGAATCACTAGAATGGTGGTAGATATAACAGTTGTTGAAGTACCAGCTTCTTTAGCTGGTCTCACGACTGGGACTGTAGGACTATCCCCTACAACAGTAGCTTTTGTAACCATAGGATCTGAAGGAACAGTAGCCTTAAACTAAGAGGTAGGCAGCTGGGCTATGGCCATGGCCACCTCTAATGGTGAAAAGCCAAGATCCTCAGGCTAATCAGAAGCACCGATGATTGTATTTGTATTAGCTCCGTTGGCTACTCCTACAATCAAAATTCCCTTGTGGTTAAGTAAGAATTAACAAACGAATTGTGACAAAGTTACAATAAAATTTCCTACCTGCAGATGAACCAACTTCCATGTGTAGTCCTATAGCTTCGTGATGGGCTTGCTTCGATAACATATCGTCAAGCAATATATCGCCAGCCTTGGAGGAGCTCGGAGTCGAATCGAATACATGCCCGCCCAACTCCTCGATGTCAGCATCATGAAGGGTTTCATCCTAAACCAAACCCTTTATAATCATATCTACAGAAGATAGAAATTAGGCGGAAGGAAGGAAAGCTGAAATTCAAAATGAGTAGAGATCGGACTCACCCTTTGTGGCTGCAGCAACTTCCCCAGTCTCGGCACTCGGGCTCGTTCCCTTCATCTTCTCTAAAAGAGCATGAAGCATAGAAATGATTAGGGGATCCACGGATTCAGAATTGTTCAACTCCTATAATTGCCATTTCAATGGTGTATTACCAGTATTAGATATACCTAGGCTGGAGATCCTCATAGCTGGATCACGCTCGCCAACATCAGCACCCTTGCTAGCCCCAGCACGCATAGGCTCTTCACCAATAGCCTCACGCATCTGCTGCACGAAGCCCTGACCTTTAAAGTGAGCAAAGTCGGGAAAGAGAGGGTCATACAGAATTACACCTCCTTCGCGGCCCCTTGAGAACATAGAATGTGCTTAGGCCCGAAGAATTCACAAGTAAAATAATCAATGGATACACAAAGGTAAGACGTTACCTTCTTCGTTGGTAGGTGCGTTGCTAAATGAATCCGCCTCAAAAGCGCGTGGATCGATACATGACTTGTGCACTGTTTTCTTCCGCTTTAGGGATCGAGCCTCTTTATGAATAGCAAGTCTTTCCTACCCAAACTTGGCATCCGAATCGACCCGTGAAGAAGCCTCGGCAGCAGATCAAGATCTCGTGTGAAGGAAGGAACGAGGCTCTTCTTCTTCAACCACTTCACTTGGAAGGACATTTGTCATTTTGTTAGGACAATAAATAAAACATCCTTCCTTGACTTCTTTGGAGTCGTCAGAGGCTTAAACAAAGCAAACGAATGAACCCGGCAAATAATCACCAGATTCCTAAGTGATCTTAAGGAAAAGAAGGAGTCAGACAGACCTAGCTCGATAGCCTCCTCATCACCCTTAATCTCAATATCTCCACCATCACCGATGTCTTATTCCGAGGTCTCCTCTTCGTCATCAGTGGGAAGGAGCTCCTCCTCATCCTCCACTATTTGTTTGCCTTTGCTAGAGGGTCTGGCAGGCTTCCTCCCCCACATCCCCGGCAGCTCACTATTACGGACGGTCTTAGTAGCGGCCCTGACCTCTTCTTCGGCCTCAAACTCTGTAATGCGCTTCAACCTCATAGGCTCATTCGCAGCAATGAGCCACATGCAGCAGAGGAAAGCAAGCTGTGCCCTACGCCCTGTCGCGAGAGGGAAAAAGTAGAGCCTGTGCAACCAGTCACACTCTTAACCCACGCTTAGGCACTATCTATAAGACCGCCCTCAGTCCTCAATCCTCGATTCGGATTCCTGGCATACAGTTGGTCATAACCAAACTGATGAGCGAACCGACACGACATGTAAGGCTCCATGTGACAACATCCCTTCACTCAAAGGACTAGATATACGGGCCGAATATTCACCAGCCACTGGAAGTAACCCACATTAAGAGAATTTCGACCTGACCCCAGCTTTTCTTCATCAATCAACAGATCATTATAATGAGTGGAGAAATGAGGGAAGCATTTGAAGAATTCCCAGCATTTGTGGATGTGAAGCTCTTGCCTTGCCTCGAGGAAACCTTTCACTACCCACCTGCTCTCTTCTAATAACTGCAGGAGGGGAATGGAAGGATCCGCAATGCTCGGTACTGATATTAGGTCGGGACGATGGAAAACAAGTCACGTCGTCAGATAGGTGTATGGAAGCTAAACCTTGACAGGAGGTATCTCAGCCGACGACTTGCGCCCCACCTGTGTAAAGCCAAAGACTAGATACCGAAGCCCGCGGGGTATATCGGCGACCATTGCCAGAAGTAAGGAAAGATGCTTCCTATAAGCAAGCTGGACAGTGGGTAAGAGAACCTCTATCTGTAAGGCGGTGGAGAGCTAATACGTTATGATGCACTTCTTTAGCCAAATGGCGATATATCTTGCAAGAAGAGTCATGGGCCGAATCCGCTTCTGGGCATGCCACAAGAATGTCCAGAACTTGGTCCCCGCTGGAAACTTGCCCTCGGTAGCAGAAGTAGTGTATGATTGGGCACCTATCTTCTTGATCAGGTTATTGATCTCTGAGGGAGTTAAAGGAGTTAACTCACAAACTGCTTCACCAGAACTATCATCTAAGTGCTAGAATAAGTAGTCAGCGAATTATTTCAGGCTTACCTGTGGTGATGTCTTCTTCACCAGAATACCTAAGCTAGCCAAAGCCATCTGATAATGACACGTAAGATCCCACAACGTGTCATAAATATTAGGAGAGGCTTTCTCTAATTGCCTTAGCTGTCGGTTGGGAGGGAAATACTCCTGATATGGATGATCGCCCATAGGAAGTCCAGAAACCTTCTGCATCTCATGAAGAGCCAACCCTAACTCTCCATTGCGAGTCAAAAATGTGTTAGTGTTAAGGTTATAAAGCTCCAACAATGCCAAGAAATAATGTTTGTTGGCCTGCAATCCGTACATACTGGCACATATTGGTGTGCATAATCCGCTATTCTTCAACTCATTACCCTAGTGTCCAAGAACATAGCTTGTCATACAGGTCCACCACTTCTTCCCTGATGAGTGCACCCATCCTTATCACCTATATTATGTCACAGGGAGTTCCCTCCCAAGTCTGGAAAGCCGATTCCTCACCATGTTGGCAACTGTCGACAGCTCATCCGGCGGTGTTGTATCAAGTCCCAGAATACCTGGTTGGAGATGTAATGACCATGAACTTTTGATACTAGTTTTTCTAGTATTTTAATATTAAATTATTATTTTAAAAGAGTATTTATATTTTTTCGATTTTCTAAAATTTTCTACGATTTAAAAATTCAAATTTATATTTATTTAAATGATTTTGATAATTATAAATTAACTTGTTGCGATGAGAACTTTTAAATTAATATATGTTTTATTATTATTATTATTATTATCAGTATAGTTATTAATTATAATAATTATTTCCTATTTATTTCTTTTTCCCTAATTTTTTTCTTAATAATTCTTAATTATAAACCCTAACCTAACCCTATTTATACCCTCACCCTCTCTCTCTCTCTCTCTCTCTCTCTCTCTCTCTCTCTCTCTCTCTCTCTCTCTCTCTCTCCCCTCATCAACCCGCAGACCCAAGCCCTCTACCCGCAACTGTCTTCCCTCAGCCGCCTCAACCCCCAGCCGCAGCCAGCCTCCTCCACGCTTCCCCCAGCCTCAACCAGCCACCTCACCCTCCTCCCCTACTTCACTGTCGGCCCCCTCACCCAGATCCGCATCGCCCTGCTTCAGCCCTCAACTACCCTAACAGCCCTCCTCCTTTCATCTCCCCCAACCAGCCCCTACAGCAACGCTCAACGCCTACAACAACACTGCCCGAACCCCCAGCACTGCCCCAATCCTATTGCCGCCATGCTCCGGAGCTCAACCCACCGACCCAACCACAACCGCCTCCAACGTCCTCCAGCCCTCCTCTACCCTCGCCCTTCGTCCTCCTCTGCTCCCGAAGCCCGAGCTTACCGTCGATGCCCTCCTCCTCTCCCCAACCCCGCTCGCTCTCTCTCCCCATCACCAACACCACCACCGTCACCGTTGCCTCTTCGCTGCAGCTCTTTCCAAGCCTAAGCCCGTCACGAATAGCCCCGTCGCCACGAGCTTTCCCGCTCAACCCCTAATGTCCAACAGCCTCCTTTGTCACCATTGATGCCGTCGTCTAGCTCCACAAATTAGCTCCTTGACCCGCTACGCGCATCGCCAAACAACAAGCAACAAACAATAGCGCTGTCATCTCGTCCACAGGCTCCTTGGCCCCGAGGCAAGATCCATAGTTTCCCCGTTTGTTATTTCGTATAATTTTTAGATTTGTTAATTGTGCACAAGATTCCGATTCTAGATTAGTTTATTACAATTCTTATCTTTGTCATGTGAATTTATATTTTTAATCGTTATTTATTAAATTTTTGATTTGTTAAAAATTATCTGCTTAGGCTTATTGATGAAATTGTGAATTGTCTGCTTATGTTAATTTGTGATATAATTATCTACGTGGATTTGATGAATAATATTAACTAAATCATAATTATATGATAAATAGTATTTTTAAAATAATTATAATAAATTAAAGAGTTTATTTTGACAACAAGATTATTTTAGAATAATTATAATATTTTTTTAGAATTTATTTGGTGGAAGGAAATCATTTTAGAATGATAAATATTTTTAAAAGAATTTATTTTGGGAAAATAGACTATTTTGAATTAATGAGAATTTATCTTGTAAAAAGATAATTTTTGAATTTCTAAATTTATTATTTTAAGAGATTATTTTTAGAATAATTATGGTGAGAGATAATTTGAAAGAAATTTATTTTGCAAAAAAATTATTTATTTTGAATTAATTTAGTTTATGAACGTGTTATGGATGGTTGTTGTTCGTGACATTTTATGTGCAATACATCCACTGATTCCATGATTCTTATTTTAATTACATGACATACAATGTTTTATTTGCATAGAATTAGCTGTATTTATTATTCTTATTGTGTTTGAGAACCATTAGTAGTTCATGACTTAGTGGCCTTGTACGTCATGAACAAGACTTAGTGACATGTGTGTGTGTATTGGCTGAATTTAGGAGGTGGACAAGAGATCTACTTCAGGTTAAGATTGTTGACGTAGAAAAGCGAGAAGAGTTAGGATGAGGAAGTCTTGATTAATATGATCGTATGTGGTTGTTGATGTATGTTCCGTACTCGCACCAGTGACCTGTTTCGTCCTGGGGTTAGTTTGTTAGACTAAGTGGCCTATTTCATCAATTTGGTCAGTGACCTGTTTCTTCACCTGAGCTTTGCCTAAATTCAGACCAGGCTGAGATCGGATTGCGTGTAGTCCTCTAGTCGCCTGTTTCACGGGATTGGTTGTGTGTAGAGGATTTGTGAATTATCAGTTATCCGATGATATGAACGTTGACTCTATATGAGATGTGGACCAGTAAGCTATTATAGGATGGGTAGTTATATGACCTTCATACTCGGATGTTTATGGATTTCTTCTGATTATTATACTCTAGCGGTGGATTGCATTTTGATTTGTTAGATTTCCAGTTGCACGTTTCTTTTGTCATTTCTGTTGTTGCATATGTTATTGCGTTGGTCTTTTGATCGTTCTATCCTTCCTTGTGGGATCTTACCGTATGCCATGCACGCTAACGTACACCTATTTTCTCTGGTGTACGTCAGATATAGAAGATGAACAGGTCCAGCTTGGAGACACATCAGCGTCAGAGTAGTTTCAACAAGAGTGCTTTGTAGACCGAGCAGAAGAAGAAACCGAAGCTTAGCCATTTCTTTTTTGTAGTCGTTGATGGACGTTAGATTACTTTTGGAGTATTTCTCTTTTAGTTTAGTTGATGTATTTTATCACTATCCAGTTTCAGTTGTACGTTTTGTATCAGAACATGTTGACTCATATATTATAATATCTTGGATGATATTTCCCTTGTGATATGTATCATGTTGTTCTGGATTGTTTATTATATTCTCACTAACTATGATTGGGGACCCGTGACTTTGCTTTATATTGATTGATGATTAGCGTATTAGATTGAGTAGAATGTCTAGTACTTATTTCTCCTCAGCCTAATACGTCGTGGGCTTGTTCGCGTCCTGATTCCCTAGTATTTTAGGAAGCGAGGCATGACAGACTTTTTTGGTGGCCCATGCAGGTCACGGAGTTCCTACCAGTGAGAATATAATGAATAATTTAGATGCATATCATTATTTCATTCGTAAGACTATAGTTATCTCTTATCCTATCATCTCGATGAATTATGTCTTAGTCCCTATCTCATCACTTTTTGACTCTAGAACTTCTAGCTGTTTCTTGACTCATCACTTCCCGACTACACCCTCTCCCTATAACTTCTCTTTCCTTGTACCGGATATTATTTTATGTGTTATTATTTTTACAACTATGTTTTCCCTGATTTGATTTATATATCGTTTAATTGTATTAATTTCTGTATTATTATTTATATTATTTTATATATCATACACATTGTTATATTGAATGTTTTTTATTAAAAATATATAAGTAACATAGTCTAAGGAAAATTATTACTTATACATTTTCAATTGTTCAAATCATGTTCATTAAGTGTTTTACATTACTTTAGATTTCATATATACATCGTATATCATATTTGATATTTAGATTATTTTATTGTGTTTAGTTGTACTTTTGCATATCTACACAGTGTTATAATGTTCTTGTTTTGTGATATACTTTAATAAGTTCATGATTTTAGTATTCTACATATGAAATACATTCTTACTTTTTATTTATTCGACTCACAATATTTTTAGTACATGGTTTTCTTATCAGTTAGTTTTATCTTGTTTAGGTTATTTTAGTAATGTTCACATTGGTTTCGTTATTTCTAAGAACGACGTATTTCTATTTTGATATTCAAGCATTATTTATATTGTTAAGTTTAAAGTTGAGTTACTAATTATATAGTTATTTTGTTACATTAGTTATTATTCTTTTATAACTAATATAAAGATAATTTTAAATAGCGTTTGTGGGTATGCATGGTATTTACTCATGTGTTATTAATAGTGCATTTGCGTATTTGTTGTTGTTGCTTCATTTCGATATGTATTATTTTATCATATTGGCAATATACATTGTATACGTATGTTGTTTTTTCAGTAATTATTTTATGGTATTTTTAAAATTTTATGTCCTTTTTGTGTCATTATTTGTTGTTCATTCTCTATTCATTATTTCCGTTTACTTATGTTGTGTTTTATTTTCTATTCTTTTATATTTACTATTCTCTTTTTCATTATAGTGTATTCACGTATATTATTATATTTATGATGTATATTTTTATTGATTTATAGTCATTTATCTACTTTGTCTAATCATGTTCTTTTCATGTATTATCAGTGTTTATGTTCGCATGTTCATTATTCATACATGGTACGTTTATCTACAATATATCTATGTTTATTATACGAATATATACCTTCTTATGTTTTCATTTGTTTATAAATCTATTTTATCTTCTATAGTTCATGTTTTATGTATTATACATATTTATTTATGTATATTTATGATGATTGTATTTATATGATTTGACTACTATACAATATATTACTACATCTAAATTGATTTTCTACAATAATGATTATTATTGTTGTATATTATTTATATTTATTATTTTACCTTATGAATATTTTTAATATTCTTGATTTATCATATTGTTTGTCGAATATATATAATTATGTCCTTATTATGGTTCATATAATATGCCTATTTTGAATCACTTGTTTGCAGTTATGTCTATTTTATCATATGATATTTTATGATTGTTTTAATCATAGTTTATCTTGTTAGCATGATTAGTACTTTGAGTATCCGGACTTTTGTATGCTTATTATTATGTATGTACTTTTCATTTTTAATGGCTATTATATATGATGATTTTATTTGCCACATTATCGCTTAATACTTGGCTTAGTATTATGTTTTGTATGATAATTATTTAATGCCATATGTTCTTAAAAATTATTGATTATAACTACAACTATTTATTGTATTTATCATCCATTGTATTGCATATTAAGTGATGTATTTTTTCTTTGTTCATTATTGATCTATGTATACCATAAGAATGTGTGTTGTGTGTATTTATATTTGCTGTATATAATACTAATCTGACTTTTACGTCATTTTTAATGTTTATTATGGTTGTTTTATTGATTAGAACGATTATTATAATTATTATTTATTCATATTTGTTCTGTGATCGTTGTGTTTTATACTATTACTGCACACGCTTTCATAACATCTTTTATCATATTATGATTATATATAACTATGTTTAATCAGGATGTGATAGTATAAATGTTTCCTATGCCTGATTTGCATATACTAA